>VWZK01016121.1:0-62587 GCA_013396935.1 Baryphthengus martii
TTTGCCCTGAACTCTAAACGGAGACACCACTCCTCAGAGAAAAACCCCACAAACCAAACCAAACAAAAACACATAAAATTTCCAGATCCTAATGTTCTGCACCAAAATTGGCAAGTGAAAAACCAGCCTGATCTTGTAACATTTTGAAATCTTGGCTAGTTATCCTAAAATAAATCAATCCATCAAAACGCAGTTCACTATTTCTAATGATTTTGTCTTCAAAGCTGATATCCTAACTAGTTTGCTTGTTATCATGATGAGCAGAGACATTTACATGCATGAGAATTTTTTCTTTTGCTTGTAAAGGCCATTTCCTCTAGTCATGTTGAATGTACTGATAAACCATATCCAGAGAACTTGACCATACCCAGAGAACTTGAAGCAGTTTTGTTCTGAGTGGATGTCCATTATAGGAAACATTACTATCATGTGATTTCATAACCTTTGAGAAAAACCTTCAGAAGAAGAGTAAGGTGAGAGAAATAAAGTTGAGGAATACATTAACAAATGTCCAAGAGCACAGCATTGGAAAGAAATGGAGTGTAATGTCCTATGTTCTCTCACTGGAGTATTTTCCTTGCCCAAAGATAAGTCCATCTTTAAGATGGTAAATTCTTGTTTGTATTCCTTTAGATGCACAGTTGTCTTTTAGAAAATGCAATTTCATTGAACTATTTTATTTTTAAAAGAAATTCAGTATTATTGGAAATTATTTCAAAATCACATTAGCTTCAATTAAAAAAAATAAAATTTAAAGTCTTTCCCTTTGTTGTAACCTATTTACATTTAAATGGTCGGTAACTTTAACTTGTATTTCAACATTACATAAAAATGTTGGTATCAATTTTTCTCTAATGAAAAAAGTAGAGGGGAGAGCCACAGGTGAGTGCTACTGTTGACTGCAGTTCTCCGTGAGACACTACAAAGTGACCCCGATAATCTCCCACTTTTCCATTGCTGTGTTCCATCTGTCTCTCTCTTTTTCCTGAGTATGTGCATTTGGATGGGGGAAATAACTCATTCCCTTATTACAGCTTGAGTTGGTCAGTTTGAGCCTAGAAAAGCTTTTGCTATAATACTTTACTTGTTCAAAGTATTTTTAAATACCACAACTGTGTGCTTTTGGAACCTTGCCAACAAGGTCTGGCAGTGACTGAAAAACTCCTACCAGCTTCAAGTGAATTTGATTCATAGCGTGTAGCCCACAGAGCAAGTAGCTGCTTTTCGTGGTGACTATGCAGCTATGAAAGGCTTTCTTTTTGTATTACTTTTTTTCCCTCTTCATAGAGCCCCTATCTCCTTAGCCCTAGCACTATGGAAAAGGACAGACAGAAGCCTGGTATAGCCAGATGTGTTCAGGTGCATCTACCTAGCAATGCAACTGAACCCTTATATCTGAAATTAGTTATGATTTGTTTCTCTGAATGCCAACTATATGTTTAAACAGGACCTGTTAACCAAGACATGAACAAATTCCCACAATCACTGTCAAATGACAGATCTGAAAGGCATTGAGCAAGAACTTTAGTATAATCACCTTTTAATTGTCTGTGTAAGATTTTCTCGTCCGTCTCAGTACAAAGTAAAAGCTGCATAGACGAATAAAGAAATCACTTTCTATCTTGGAACGTTTCTGGAGATGTAGAAAAAAGCTGTGGTAGCTTTCTGTTAGGTTTCTGTGTGAGTGTTTAAGAATGGCGTAGTGTGAGAAAAATCTTCCCTACATAGTATTTTTTATAGTTGATTGCTGCCTGGCATAGATACAGATTGATGCTTCAGGGTTTTCCTGAGAACATAACCTGACACAGATCCTTCGGATTGTCTTTGAGGAATGCATATAAGCGTGGATTTTTTCCCTTTAAAAAACAAACAAACAAGCGAACAAACACAGAACAACAAAAAAAATCCACCAAGAAATCTGATTTATAGGAGGCTGGTGCATGCTGGAGTCTTTTCAATTAGCCAGTACATTTAATTATTTTGTATATATGGTGCTGCAGGAAAAAAAACAAACAAACTACAAAACCACCCTGTGAGGGATAGATGACCCTATGTTTTCTCTTCTCTTCAAAACACATCATCACCCACTATCTCAACCCCTTCTCTGGTAGCGGGTTGCTCAGAATAAATAATGAAACACACACTAGAGGTAGAGGATGATACCAGTCAATATAATATCTGATATCTTCTAAATCTCTTTTTAAAAAATATTAGCTGTCTCCATCAGATTTTGAAAGCCTGAGGTAAAGAGATCATAAATATCATTATTTGATGTTAAATTTGTCTGATTCAAATTACCACGAAAGTCTCAAAGACCAAATACCAAGGCCTATTTCATCTTTTAATCACCATAAATGATAATGGGATTAATATCTGCAAACAGTCATTGCTCTGTATCACAGACATAATTTTAGTTACTTTGAAGGCTGTTACTCTGAAAAATAATTTCTACAAAGGGAAAATGATAGCTGCTTTTAAATTAGATATTAATCTGGGAGCAACACTTAAGCTAAAGAGTGTCATAAAGATAACTTTTCTGGGCATTTAAAATAAGAGCCTGTGATGTGCAATTAAAGCAAGAAGTCAAGTACTTTCTTTCTGCTTTTGTCCTTCGCTTGCCAAGTCATGCATTTTAAAGTTAACCATTGTCAGCATTGGCAGCCTGAGAAGTCCAACTGAATAACTCAGCATGAAGGCAACAGCCTCTTACGGAAACAAGGATATACCATGGAGACGGAGTGATAAACCCAACTATGCTGAGCACAGCATTCAGC
This sequence comes from Baryphthengus martii, assembly GCA_013396935.1. Classification (NCBI taxonomy): domain Eukaryota; kingdom Metazoa; phylum Chordata; class Aves; order Coraciiformes; family Momotidae; genus Baryphthengus; species Baryphthengus martii. Next base: position 2,775 of record VWZK01016121.1, read on the forward strand.
CATGGAGGGAGAAGAGAAGATAAGCAGGATGAAAATTTCGAAAAGAAATGTGTGGCTTTACTTACCTCAGAATCCAACTTTTTCAGTACATCTGATGAATGCATTTTCCTGGATTAACTGAACAGGTTCATGTAAGTGACTCTTGTTATTGTGTATCATCTTTAACTACTGCGTAACGTTGGCCAGAGAATTCCCTGAAAAAAAAAAAAAAAAAAAGTCATTGAAAAACAGTTTGATCCCAATTTAGAAAATCATCTATGTGATAATGAGAGAAGGTATTCTATCCCTGAGGTAAGTCGTACTAAGTAATGGTTATCTGCTCAAGAGTACGAAAAACTTCTGAATTGAACATGTCTGGTATCCACCTCCAGCTGACACACAGTCATGAGCACTTCTGATCTTTCCCTAATAATGTAACACAGAACATAATCCCAACTAAAAGCGATGCAGAAGTATGAAGAACCCCCTCTGCTTCCTTCATGATCCAAGCATGACATAAGAGTGCAGTGAGAAATGGATGGATGGATAGATGGATGGACGGATGGATAGATGGATGGATGGATAATTCTACACCTATCTACTATCTTGTGCCCTAATTTGTGCTATGTAGAAACAGCTGGATTAACTTTGGGTGATAGAGAGTTTATGAAGCTGTCAAGAAGGTGCTGGGTTGCTGGTTAGGTCTTGCTTCTCATTTTGGACTGAGCACTGTTATAAGAAGAACATCCCCTATGCTTTTAGTTCTTTGCCAGTTTAATATTAGTAGACAGAGTTTCTTATACACAACCTTTCATACACGAATATTTTGCATAAAATGGAGAAAAGGCTAATACCCAGGACTAAGCGAATAAGTCATTCTGATGGCAGAAAGACAATGAGGTCACTGTTCTTCTGCATGGTGAACATTTAGTTCACCTAATGTAGGCAAAGAATTGCTTCCAGCTCTTCATTTTAGGGTGGATTAGCAGAGTGTTACTGGTTTGGTCACAGCAAATACGTTCTGAGACACCTTCATAATTAAATCTTTTTGCACCAGCATCGTATCACTGTGTAACTTCTAACAAGAACATGAAAGGACCTATCTCGACAAGTGATTTGCACATAGTTTAAAGGACTCAATTTATCTGGTGAAAGATCATTTTCTTCTGTCTTGTCTTTAAATTGTTCCAAATCCTGCAGTTACAAGACAGGACAGACTGAAGACAGCCATTTTCCCAGAGAGCTCCCCTAGATTTTGCCCAAGAGACCATCCCGAAACCACCATGTAACAGTGTTCAAGATACATTTTCCCATTGCCTCCAGAGAAATGGAGAGATGTTCTGCTGAGTTTTCTTTGCTTGGAGAGGAGCACCGAATTAGGTTATTGAGTTGCTCCTCAAAACAGAATATTACCCAGCTTAAGGCAACAGTGACTTGCAAAGAGCTTCTCTCTGAGCTGCTTCGCTAAGAGCTCCACTAAGCTCTTCACAGCAGGAAGGAGAACTGCTCAAAAGTCCTCTGAGAGTGACAAGTTCCTTAGTAAGAAGCAAAGATAACATTTATCACAGATGAACAGACACATTAAACTTTTTTGAAGTAGTGACAATCCTGTTATTTACATGTTTTTTAAAGTTTTATCTGTTTTTTCCGCATCTGCTTTCTCATCTTAGTTATTAAAAAAAAAGAAAAAAAGTAAATGTTTCTATTTAACCTGATAACATAAAACTACAGAATGAAGCAAGGGAAGAACGAAAAAAAGAAGTAACTCCTGTGATCTGGTAAAATGAGTTCAAATATTGAACTTCAGAATTCTCAGAAGCCTTGCATTTTAAAATAACAAGGAAAGGAAAACATCAAGAAGGGAAACACAAGGAAAGAGGAAAGAGAGAAAACAGATATTCTCTATGCAGCATAATTCTTTCACAAAATTACAAAAATAGGAGGGGAAGAAAATATTTGAATCTGAAGCATGCCAGCTTTTAAATTTTCTGAAAGGTATCTAAAAAGTAATGATCCCTTTTTTCAATCTTTTGTTATGTTTGCCTTGAAGGGTGCCAAATTTCCTCTGAAAACTTGATATCAGATTTATTAGCCTCATGATCTTCTCCTTATATGACATTTGGTTTGTTTTTAGTTTCCATTTATATATAGCTGAGTGCCAAAAAATACAATTTCATGGTAAGCTGAAGTATTCATGAATCATTCATGGTTATTTGCTGAATGGCCGATTCTTACTCTTTCTTTTCTTCCATTGACTTCTCAGAATGAAACATATTCGTTCTTCCCTGTTCTCTTGCAATATTTTCCTATTATAGGTCAGAAAGGAACATTTTGATTCTTCTGATTTCTATATGGCATTTTGGAACCAAACTTAACTGCGTGTACATTCAAGTTAGTAAATGAAAAAAGCTGTCATGTTTTCTCTTTGAGGAGAGAAAATTGAAAGGTGGTTTTAGAGCAATACAGAACAACTTCTCTTCTTCCTTATGATAATTTGATTTTGACCAAGATTTTGAAAAACTTTACCAGCAACCATTTTTTATGCAAAGAATAATTTGAACTATACATTGAATTAATCTAAGTTAATATATACTTAGAGCATTCAGAGCCAAATTTTACACTTTTGCACGTTCCTAGAATTTGCAACAGAACTGGGGCACCTAAAGACCATATGTGTGTGTATATATGGGTGTGTGGTTTTTCTTGACACTATTTCATTGGTATTTCTCCAGACATCTTACTCATAAGCTAAACTTTCTCCCAGTGGCTGGTTAGCCTCCTGGGTAGTCAGATATAGTGTATTACTGAAAATTAAATAGCTGAATTAGGAAGATTTAATTATACTTCACATCTTTGTTGGCCATGGCAACACAGTAGCACTATTTCTCTGTTTAATACTATAGCTCAATGGGCTGACATTCTAGATACCCAGTGGTGGAAGAAAAAACCTGAGCCATCAAAAATGTTGTGTCATGAGACTTTATATTTCCAGGACCACACGCAACCTGAGGGTGCTGAAATGAGGTCAGTTCAGGCCCACATGCCTAATCTTAAACCAGCAACCTTGAACATTAAAATGTCTTGTCTCTTGAGTTAAGCACGAATAACCTAGCCAAGGTCTTCTGAAAAAAATTCAGAGTTTGCAAATGAACTCACATGACACTGCTGCATGTGAAAATCCGTCTATCCCTTTTATTAATACTGCTCTGAATTATCACAGGGAGTGGGTTGTCCATTGAGAGGAGCATAAAAGAGACTAATAAATACATCTGTCTCAATGTCACTGTTTTTATATTGAGAATTGTTCAGCTTCCTCAGTCCTTGGCCTCAATATTTCATAAAGATAGCCTATTTTGAATTCTGATTATTGCCGTCATTCATGTACGTATCCTTCTAGGTGTGCAGACCTTTCTCCAGGATCAGGGCCTTGATTTACATACCTGAACAATATAATTATAAAGGATGTTATCGGGGTGACAATGTGATGCTGCCAATGTTGGATAATTTGCAAATAGCACAACTTCAGAGTGTCTGCCTCCTGAGCGTTTTTTGGAAAGGTACGGGGAGCATCCGGTTGATGATTAAGAAACCTCCCCATAGACAAACTAAACAAAAGGTAACAATTTATCCCAATGTTTTGGTTCACTGCTGATGAATTTTCTTAGCATCTGCTTAAGTGTTTGATTAAAGTATTCTACAAGCCCATCTGTTTCTGCCTGATACGAAACTCTGTGTGAAGGGGGAATTTTTAAAAGCTTGCACACCTCATTTAGCAAAGAAGACATAAAATTAGTGCCCTGATCTGCTGAATTTTCTAAGGGTAAGCCCACTCTGATAACAGCATTAATCAATTCATTAGCTTCATGTTTTGTCAGCTAAGACTTTATGGCACTACCATGGGGTTTGTAACGGGTGTTGCATGAAGTGTGTGGGGGGGTAAATTTAGTAGGAGATAAATCCCTTTGCATTCTAGCCCATCTTCAGAGATCAGAGAGGCTAGGGGCGGCTGTGCAAATGGCAGGGTACAAGAGAGGTGTACTATGACCATCTTCAAAGCCAGCTCCTATTGATCCAGCCAGATTAACTCTTCTCATTCGTCGCCTTCTTGACAGCCTAAAAACAGATGTAGCAAATGCCCAAGACGGTATACCTACAAATTATGTTATGAATGCTGCTGCAGCAGCAGTGCAACTACCTAGAGAACAAATGCATATTCCTACCTGAAGTGAATTTGTCCAGGAAATAGTCCGCTATGGGCACCGTCTGGCGTGGGTTGGAGAAACTCAGGAAGCCTCCTGAACCTCCTTGACAAGTCTATCAAACCTATGCTGGCACACACGGGCCAGAATCTAAACTGCAATTTGATTCAGAACCAAATGGCCTATGGCGTGAAGCTTTACCTTTGGGAGCACCATGCCAACTTACACGTGGCGTGCCTACAGCTGACCTCCGGACTTTAGAAAAATCACTAAACCAAAATCCAGACTGAGACAAAATAGGCCATTTGGCTGGGCACAAACCGGCTCCTGCCAGGACTGTATCTTCAGCCCCGCGGCGGGTCTTGATTGATGGAAACGATCCAAGCCCCTTGCCTTGCCCGGGAGGGCCGGAGTTCCCCTCCCAGGCTGGTATTGGCATTACAATGGCTCTCTAGCACGTATCCTAAGCCCGCTATTTCTGTTCCAGGAGGGATAGGGAGAGTTTGTGGAGATTTCTTAATAGCTCCAGGAATCCACGTGTCGCTAACCAACGGCAAAAGTGCTGAGGACCTGAATAGCAAACCTGGTCGCTGTAAACTGAAATTTACAGGAATTGATGGGATCACAAAGAAATATCCTGCGGTAAAATCGGCTTTGTGCCTCCCTGGAGGGCAAAACCTCAGCTGTGCCTATTGGCGCTGCTAATACCAAAGTTTTAGGGTCTGACAAAGACGAACCCAGAACTGTAAACTTATTAGAGGTGTTTGTACCTTTGCCACACTCCGGAATCACTACTGTTGGGCAGAACCCCCTGCCAGCACCCGCACATTCGGCCATTGACGGGGTGGCAGCAGACTTGGAAAGGAGAGATATTGTCACTTACATGCGCTGTCCTTATAATTCTCCTATTTGCAATGGACCGTGGCGGCTTATAACTGATTGTAAGCAATTGAGTGCTAATCCCACAGGTTTAACTGCTAGCGTGATTGCAGAGCAGTTGCGAACAGGACGGAGTGTGGTCGCTCTAGGACCTTTCTGTCTCCCAGGGGCACGGCGCTGCCCGCGGGCACCGCCTGGAAACCTGCCAGCACAGACCACCCGCTCCTGCTTAAAATGCCTCGCACTGCGACAACGGCGCTCGATCGCTAGTGCCTGCCCTTTTAGCCTGACGTCTGCCGGTTGTTTGGCAACCGAGCACCTTTTGTTCACAGGTACTCTGAATGCCAGACAACTGCACCCAGAAGCAAGGACCCTCCCACACGAACCTTGAGGTTCCGCAGAGATTGTCAGCTTTATGTGTGCTGTGATTTTCTTTTGATTTGTATCCAAATGGTTTGGGGTGGTTTTGAGAAAGTACCTTTTAATTGAGAACAGGGTTAGATCGAGATTCCACGTTCACACGATTAGTTAGATAACAGTTGCAGTTAGGATTGGCAAATATGACATTTATAACCTATATTGGGAAAATACATTTTGCTTTAATGTGTTTATATACATGTTATGGAAATGAATCTGATGATGGCCTTCCAGGCTTTATGCGTTTGACAAGGGATTATCTTTTGCCTTAGTATCAAACAAGCCAGCATTGTGGTGTTTGCCAAAATGCGATAAATTGTTTCAACTGAAAAACAATGTGATGGTATTGAATACTATTGTCCAATTTATACATATTAAAAAAAAAAAAAAAGGAAAAAAAAAGTGAAATATTGAAAAAAATGCAAAGACTGAGACACACATCCAGTCCATGGAATAGACAGACATATCCTGTCCATGGATGGGAATTCTGCCACCTCCCTGCCCCTTGTTTCCTGTATAACTAGGTTTAATTATAATATCTAGTAAGAATTTATTTTATTGCAGCTGGCTTGTTGAGTTTTGTTCTTTAAACGTGTATCTTCAGCTCCAGTTACTGTGTGGGACAAGAGAGTTCAGCCACCATTAGACTGTGTTCCTACTGCAGGGCCAGAGAACGGGCTTAGTCCTATTTTATTTACTACTGTAAATTCACTCCAGGAATTCTATTCCTTTACCATGGACTCATCCTGCAGCCTTAGGCAAATTAATAAATCTTCCTCTGCTCCAGTTTCCTATCTGTAAAGTCAATGTCATATTACTACTATTTTTGTAAAATCTGAGTTATAGGATGCCTGGGGAACTGATTTTTCCTTTGCAAGGGTGGATTTTCAGGGGATATAAAAGATGACAGCTAACCCTGAGATTATCATGACCCCCAGGGCAATGCGTATTTCATGCCATGCAGAAGTTGTGACCCTGTGCTACTGTCTCCATCAGCAGGAGAGCTTTGTTCATTTTCTATTTGTACAGCTTCTACACAGGGGTCCCCATCTCAGGTGGAGCCCTTGGATAAGGCTTTAATGGGAAAAAGAAAAATAATCAGTATAAACATTGTTGACAGGAAGTTCCTATTGGGGGAAATCATCCTTCCAGTCTATGCCAGCAGAAGGAAACTGCATAGGATTTGCTCATTCCTTTCTTTGAAACTGTACTAAAACGTATCCCTTGCTTCAGCACCGCCTGAAGCAGAGGTGTGTCCTTAGGAGAAACTTTTTTGCCTGCTCGGAGAGTTTATGAATAGTGTAGAAGAAATCAAGGGCTTGTTTTATATCTCAGCACACTGGGCACGTGCTGAGCTCACAGACTCTTCCTGACATGGTCTGAATTAGAGATGAGCTTTATATACTAAATCTTGGTGCTGGACTGAAGCATATGAGCATCAGAGAGAACAGAGACACGGGTCCTTTTTCTGGGGTCTTTCCTTGAGTTCAAATGAAGGCATCAGCCCCATTTGTTTATGGCTTCTCTTCATATAATCTTTACACTACTGTAAACTTACTTTATCATTTTTGCAATGAGTGGAAACGACAATAACAACTGACAAATTTTCTTCTCTCCCCACTGTGTTTCCCATTACAGAGCATGTACAATTTGAGGTCACTTTCTGTCTGGTACACACACTAATATTTCCTGCAGTAATACATTATTTTGTGCATCTCCTTCTCATTCTGCGGCTTGCATTGCTTCTTTTGTGCAGTCATCTGAAAGCAGCCTTAGTTTCCATCCATTCACAGGTGTTAGTTAAAGATCCCTTCTCTGCTAAAGAATAGTCTAAGATTAAATAAAAATGTTGGGTTTTATTCCAGCCAGCTGAATATTATATTTCTACTAATGAAAATAGGGAGTTGGGTTTTTTTGCCTTTTTTTTTGTACTTTTAAATGAATAAGAACAGGCAAAGCAAGATAGTCTCTGCACTGAGATGATATACCCATTAAAAACATTAAAACCACTGTAGAATATATCTTTTCTGAAGCTTAGGGTTTTTTTCTTTTTAAAAAGAAATTATTTTAGCTAATATCATCAGCCTGAATAAAAATAATAAGAGTCTTATTTCCTATCCTATGTCATGTGTGAATATTTACCTTTTGCTGTTATTATGACAAATAAAAAAGGATAAAGGTTAGATTAGTAATTGAGCCACTGGAAACCACTGTGCATTTTCTTAAATAACTGCAAATAATTATGGATTTATTCTCCTGAATCGACAGAAACACTAAGAGCCTTGAAACACGTCTTTCAGACTACCATTGTGATTGTCCCGTGCATGTACTTTTTTATCAGATTGCTTTCTCTAATTTTCTGAGAAACTAAGGAAACCTTTCTTTTCCCTACAATAAAATCCCAAAACCAATCATTTGGGGATACTTCCTCATCCTTTCAGCTGTTGTTTCCTGTTTCACTCTTCAGTTGCGCAACTCAGTTCTCAAAGCAGCAAGAAGATAGACTTTTTCCAAATAGAAGGAAATTTTCCTTAAAATTTTCCTGGAACCCACTTCGAGCATACCTCAAATCATTACAGAAAAAAAGACCTCAAAATCTTTACAGATAATTCAATGTGTAGGTGCAGTCAAACAAACAAAACATAAAGGCATTTAAAGAAGAAAGCAAACTTGAAACTATAATAATATCATCACATCATTTCCTGACTTGGCTTTATGCAACATTGTTCATTCTCCATTAACTCACCTCAAAAATATACAGCAGAAATGGAAAGGGTCCAAAGAAGCTCGATGAAGTTCTTGAAGGCACGGAAAGACTGCTTAGTTTTGAGGTGATTAAGACAGGACATTACAGAACCATGTAGGGTAATGAACATCACAGAGAAGGTAAATTAAGAAGTCCTTTTTCCTCTAAAAAAGCACAAGGGAATGTGTAAATAGTATAAAAAAGGAATCAGCATGAAACCACTAATAAAATGAATGAGAGTTCTTGCAGATGACATCATTAAACTGCTGAGCTCATTGATAAGGTACTTAATGGAGGATCAAGAATTATGGATTTATTAAAAAAAAAAAAAAGGAGTCTGATTCTTTGCTAATGGCAACATCTACAGTTGCAAAAGAGTTCCCATTTGTCAGGACCTTTCTCTGAAAGAGCTGGGAGTCGATGGACCTCAAAAGATAGCAGCTGAGAAACTCTGAGTCACTTGCTTTATGAAGTTAACAGCCTCAGCATCATGCCTGAACTAGACAAATCAGACATAAAATCTCACCATTCTCTTTCTGAAAATAACATCTGATTTCTTAAAAGTTTCTAGCATTTCTAAGCATGATACTTCATCAACATCTGCACTTTCACTGTTGCCAGTTCTCCATCAAGAAAAAAGACAATAGTTAGGCATCACAGAATCACAGAATATTAGGGGCTGGAAGGGACTTTGGAAGATCATGGAGTCCAACCCCCCTGCCAGAGCAGGATCACCTAGAGTAGGTCACACAGGAACGTGTCCAGGCAGGTTTTGAATGTCTTCAGAGAAGCAGACTCCACAACTTCTGTGGGCAGCCTGTTCCAGTGCTCTGTCACCCTCACTGTGAAAAAGTGTTTCCTTGTGTTTCCACGGAACCTCCTATGTCCCAGTTTGCACCCATTGCCCCTTGTCCTGTCATTGGGCGTCACCAAGAAGAGCCTGGCTCCGTCCTCCTGACACTCGCCCTTTCCATATTTATAAACATTCATGAGGTCACCCCTCAGTCTCCTCTTCTCCAAGCTAAAGACCCCCAGCTCCCTCAGCCTCTCCTCAGATGGGAGATGCTCCACTCCCTTCATAAGCTAAGTGGCTCTGAGCTGGACTCTCTCCGGTAGCTCCCTGTCCTTCTTGAACTGGGGTGCCCAGAACTGGATCCAGTACTCCAGGTGGGGCCTCACCAATGCAGAGTAGAGGGGGAGGAGAACCTCCCTCGACCTGCTGGCCACGCTCCTTCTAATGCATCCCAGGATGCCACTGGCCTTCCTGGCCGTAAGGGCTGCATGTTGGCTCCTGGTCATCCTCTTGTCCACCAGGACTCCCAGGTCTTTTTCCCCAGAGCTGCTCTCCAACAGATCAGCCCGAACCTGTACTGATACATCACTTTTGATCAGAATAATGTACTTTTGAATCTGTGCCAAAGTGGTTATGCCTTTGAAGATTACTGTATCTAGGATTAGATTCATCTCAGCTGTTTTCAGTTTTCTAGAAGTTTCTAGAATTTTCTTTTCAAAGCCTAGCACCTAGATTCCCCTCTGTGGTTGATGGCAAGAAGCATCTCCAGAGAAAGGCTAGTAAGACGTCTTCTCTTAGTAGTGGCTGAAACTTAGATAAATTAATGTGAGATATATTCAGGCCTGAATACCATACCAGCCCTTTCCATACACCACAATTAGCCAACTTTAGTCAGTCCTAGACAGCTCTGAAATTAGTTCGTTTCATACCTGACCTTTTACAGTTGCTTGCAAAGTAACCATAAAGATGTCTGCAGACAGCAGTTTTTAAAGAAAACTTATTCTGCCACTCAGTGATAAAGTATATGCTCTTCGTACGATGTGGCCAGTAACTGGCAGCATAACTCAGCAAGCATAGTCTTATAGAACACTAGAAAATAAAAATTGCAGAGCCAGCTGCTAAAAATGTTCTTTTGGAATCACAAAAATGGAAGAAAAGCATTGGTCATTCCCCAAAATGGGCTGTTCTGCCTGTAAAACTACATTTTTCAGCTTAAAGGCATTCTTTTGTAACTTTACTATTTCAGATGATTGAAAATGAAATATTCAGCAGACTTCCACTAAAATCTTGTAATGCGTATTTCAGAAATATTGCACCTCCACTTTTTGATGGCTTAAAAAAGCAGCGGAACATGTACTGAAGTCTGCAGTTTGTAAATTCATAGTTGGCGAAGTTTGGGTCTCTTTTCTATGTCGTTGACAATTATATGACCACTGTCTGCTGATCAAAGTGTAAACACAGAATTCTAAGGTGATGCCACCACCTATGTTTGTCTGGCATTTCACATTACAAGACTGTCTTTTTAATACTTCTAACATCAAATAGTAATCACTTGGACTGAGAAGGCTTTGTTCTCATTTTTCACCATGCCTTGTGTCTGACTCTTGTTTTGTTGCATGGGTTTTCTTTACTGAAACAGAGTTTTAAACATTCATTTGATTCAATTGTTTTTGGCAAAAAGGATAAGGGGAAAATTATTTACTCTTTCATAGTATTAAATATAATTTCTCATCTCAAATGTAGGCATCCCTGAAAGGTACATCATGTAATATCAAATATTTTAGGAAGGAATCACCCTGTAGATAGGTCTGTGTCATCTCTGAATACAAAAACCACCTCTATGACTAAAGATTTTGTAGGTTTATTGCCTGTATGTCTCATGAAAAGACTTTAGAGTTGACAGTAATGCATTTTGCGTCATTGAGATATTTGTTGCTCTTGATAACATGGGCTCCAACTGGGCAAGGAGTTTGGTCTTAGGAGAATGTCAGTCTGCACGCTTTCAATGAAGTTGGCTTTTCAGAAAGTCTACTCTCTACTCAGAGAGAACGTATTCTGTGTTTGCAGAGGTATGAGTGGGATGTGTGCATCAAAACAGTTTAGATTACGTTATTTGTCCCTTTGTCTTCCATAGCCCCACAGCTGTACTGTTGTCTACATGTGATACGTTGCTACATATGGTCAACAGCTGCAATTGTAGGAGGGATGCAAATAGTCTGATAGTAAGAAATACAGTATTTGCTTAATTCAGGCAGAGGAAGGAGTTCAAACTATTTCTTCCTAATCATTAGAGTATTATAGCAAGTCTCATGGATGGTCATCTTGTCTTAACCTGCTTCATAAGCTATCCACCTTTGGAAAGGATTCTGTGAAAGAGGTTTTGGCACCACAAAGAAGACTAGGAATTCAATCCCAAACTTTTTCCTCCACTCTTTCCTGTGACTGTCTTTAAGTGACTTCCTACTAAGTATGAGGGACCTCTAAATCAACAAATTGAGTTAACTGATCCTGAAAACCAATAAACTTGTCTTTTCTATACAGTTTGCAATTTTGTCAGTAAGCCAAAAAAAAACCAAACCAAAACAAAAAACACAACATGCTGAGATTGATTTGGTCCCATCAATAAAAGTTCTGGAAATGGAAAAGCTTCTTGGGTATAGGATTTCTCCTGAAAATAGTATTTCACAGCAGTCTAAAATTGAATAATTCCATTAGGAAAACAGCCTTTGAACAGTATCCAGTAAATAATGCATCGATACATCTGTTATCCAATTACAAAAAGAAAAAAATAATATTAGCTGGCTATTCTAAGAATGGAACAAGTAATCTTCATTCCACAGTCCAAGTAGAAACCAGTAAAAAATGGTGTCTCTCAAGGGTCTGTACTAGGACTAGGACTACTTAATTTCTTCATCAGCAACACAGTCAGTGGGGTCAAGTACACTCTCAGCAAGTTTCCAGATGACGCCAAGCTGCGTGGTGCAGTTGATACTGGTTGCCATCCAGAGAGACCATGACAGGCTGGAGAAGTGGGCTTATGTGAAACTCATGAGGTTGAACAAGGCCATGTGCAAGGTCCAGAAACTGGCAGGGCAGGGGGGGAATCCTCAGTATCGGTACAGGCTGAGTGATGATGTGACTGAGAGCAGCCCTGCAGATGAGAACTTGGGGGTACTGGTAGATGAAAAATTGGACAAGAGCCAACAATGTGTGCTTGCAGCCCAGAAAGCAAATCATATCCTGGACTGCATCAAAAGAAGCACGGCCAGCAGGTCAAGGAATTTGTATCTCCCCACCTACTCTGCTCTTGTGGAATCTCACCTGGAGAACTGCATCCAACTCTGGGGCCTCCAGCAGAAGAAAGACATGGACCTATTACAGCGAGTCCAAAGAAGGGCTACAAAAATGATCAGAGGGCTGGAGCACGTCTGCTATGAGGAAAGGCTGAGCGAGTTGAGGCTGTTAAGCCTGGAGAAGAGAAGGCTACATGGACATCTTACTGCAGGCTTTCAATAACTAAAGGGGATTTATAAGAAAGATGGAGAGAGACTTTTTACCAGGGCCTGTAATGACAGGACAAGGGGTAATGGTTTTTAACTAAAAGAGGTAGAATTGGATTTGACATAAGGAAGAAATTCTTTACTATAAGAGTGGTGACACAGGAACGGGTTGCACCCGTTGATGTTGTTGTTGATGTCCCATCATTGGACAGAACTTGGAGAAATCTGATCTAGTGAAATATGCCCCTGCCCACGGCAGAGGGGTTGGACTAGGTGATCTTTAAATGTCATTTCTGTCTCAAACCATTCTATGATTCTATGATCTTCAGTTCTAAATAAGTCAGAAATATGTTAGAAAAAAAATCAATCAATTTTATAATGAAGGTCCACCTTTCAATGCAATAGCATAAGGATGCCAAACTCTGTTTGCTGGACCAAAACTGTTTCCCACGTTTCATAGTATCTGCATGAAATATTTCGCAGCCTAGACTCCTTTCAATCTACTTTTCTATTGGTATGTTAAAGAGGTGTGTGAATAATATATCTATATTAATGGGATTTCATAAATATGAATGTATTTTGTACTGCACTGGAAAATATTTCACTGAGAGGTTTAACACTTCATATTCTACAGAAAACATAATGATCAAAGACATTGCGGGGTGGGGGGAGCAAAAGAGGCAAACCCAAGCTTTTGCAGTACAAGACTGGTTAATGAAGGGAGAAAATAAAATTATTTTTTGTCTTAAGTTTTTTTTAGCATGGTTATCTGGGATATTTTGTCACCCTTGGGAACTGCTTCTATATATTGGCAGCCATACTTTCACCTCCTGTTTAGCACTTCCTGTTTATTCTGGTTTCTAATGTGGTCAGTACCGTGCTGTGCCAGTTGTCTTTTTTAGTCCACCTTTTGGGATTTCTCTGATCTTTGGCAATTTTTGTTCTCAGAGCTTTGCCAGTTGTCTTAGAATAAGAGCGTAGCATTGTCAGAACAGCTGGGCTTGTAGGCTTTGTTTCATGTTTATGTTATTTCCATTCTTGCATCCCCAGTGACAAATTATCTGGCCTTTTCCTCCAACTCTTCTCTTGGCACTGAATTGCCTTCCATGTAACATATATTACCGGGATATCTGTCACCTTGATGCACGATATTTGCCGAGAGGTATGTAACTCATCCTATACACAAATCAGGATATACAACTCATTCTATATCAGTTGGATCAGTTTAATGTATCCCCCAGCTTGAATCATGTGCTCAGGGTGGATACATAAAGATAAACAGCAAAAAATGCATAAGCAATATAGACTGGAAATGTAAATCTTACAGTAGTTATTTCATTCAGCAGCGTGCATCGTACCAGTGCACTTGCGATGGGTGTTGGAGATTCAGGTTCAGAAACTCTCTTTGAGGAGTTCTGAGTCAGAACAATTTGTCATCTACTCTTTCAGCTCAGACTGTGCTAGAACCTGAATTTCATTCATTCAGGTCTGAGACGAGTTCTGCAAATGTGTAGCTATGAAATCAGTCTCTTAGCAACCTTTACAGAGCAAATCAGTTTTCTGTTTGGGACAGCTCCATGAATGTGTGCCTGGCTCCAGGACTTCTGGAATTTCTCCACTGCGACTGTAGGAAGCCCAAGGAGATTCGGAGTATAGAGATAAATGTGTTTAGGAAACTGGTCAGCATTTTAGCCCATGGCTGGTATCTTTGTGACATGAGAGCATCACGGAGAGCTGGCAATGTCATTATACAGAGTGATCATTATCCTAACCCCGCTATAGGAATTTTTCTAACTCTAGAACAATCTGATTGAATCAACGAAATTTCTACATCAAGGCAATTTAATCCCTGAGCCATGTGATCCCTCTCTGGGAATCTCCTACTTCTCATTGACAATGTAAAGAAATTTAGGTTCTCATGCTCTTAAAAGGTAGTCACTGTAGGGGTAGCCTCTAGAGTTACTAGCTCCAGATGTCAATTTATTTTGTATATCTATTGTAACACTAAAGGGATGGGAGTTTATTGCCTTTTTTTATATATACACTTATATAATTATCGTTACATATATGATTTATATACATATATAACCTGTAAAAAGATCTACAAAATATGAGCTCTTACTGGTCAGTGAACTCTTAAATGGCTCAAACAAGCAGATGAGTCCCACTGTTGGGCTCCCACCTCTGGTCCTTGATCATTCCATGTAAACATTGTCTCCAGATAGTTTATGGCAAGTCAGATCTCACAAGAACAGAGAGAACAAACTCAGGAGCATAATGTCTGGTTTCTGTGTTAACCTCAGCCTGTTATCAAATCAACAACTTGCTTTCAAACTCTTCACATAGTGCCTGGATGTTGTTCGCATATGGTAATGTTGACTGCTCAATACTCCATACGAAGCAGCTGGTTGTGGTGCATTTCTTTCACGATATCTTTCCACTGGGATATTTAAATGTGTGATAATTTATAGTTTAATAAGGTTTGCTGATATTTGAGTCTGCGAGGTTCTTGTTATGCTATACTGTTTGAATAACATGAACCTCACTTCATGAAAGAAACTGGATAATGAAATCATTCATGCTACTACAAAAAACCCAATCACAAAAATGATAAAACAGAACACCATAAAAAAAAAAATCATAAAGATCTCACAACACCAACCAAATTAAAAAAAACCTTCTTCAATCTTTCCAGAACTCTATGTTCAGACAAACACGAATTTTAGATAGTACTCGCAGTTTTAAGCTACCTAACCACATCCAAACAGCAAAAAAGAAAATGGAAGTTACTCTCCAAGTCCCAAGACATTCTTCACAAACAAAATAGTGTTTAAATTCTAGTGAGAAATAGCTTACAAATGTACGCATTTTTTTCCCACATTCTTTGCATAATCAGGGCTCTTAAAAATTTAATCAAACGACCACCTGCCTCAAAAATTCATCATAAAAGTATTTAAACTTTAAAACACAATTATCTGTCAAAAGCACCTGAGCACTTCCAAATCCATACTAAGGAATTGTTCAAAACAGTGCTGGGTATGGTCCTGTTAACAAACTTATTCAGCAAATGAATGAATTAGCAATACCTACCTAGTCTTCCCCATTTTAGGAAACAAAACCCAATAGCAGTAATGCTATTTCTGAAAAGATACGTATTTTGATCTCAAACGTATTTTGAAGCTGTGCATCTCAGTGTATTTTAAGGTCCTTCACTGCAACCAAGCTACGTATCTTAAAAGGTTTAAACTGTGTTCTTTAGCTCCAACACTTGCAGCCATGTATCAAGCCCAGCTACAGATTCAATGCTTTTCAACTAAAGCCAAATTTTAAACTGAGCTTTTGTTGTCAATACAACCACAAGCAACGGTGAGTCCTGCTTAAAAGGCTCAAATACATCATCTGGCAGTTTCTAAAGATGACAGCCAATTTCACCCCTGTTTTAACCATTCAAGGTAACCACTAAGACAGAAATGAACCATACAGAGCTGTAATCCCATTTGATGGGAGGATTGTCCAAAAAAAAAAAAAAAAAAAAAAGTGATAGTTGCAGCTGGTGAGAACATGCTGCTCTTTTCACTCTCTGGATTTAAGCAGGTTATACCATTGATGCTCCAACAGCTTTAAGTGGCTTCATATTGCTGTGAAAACCTGTTGAAATAGAGTCTTGACTTCAGTGAGGCCAAAGGAGCAGATTTTTCTCACTGTTTCCAGGATTCAATCCAACAGAGACAGATACCAAAGGAATATTCTCCTAGAGAACACATTTAAATGCCTGGCCTAAATTGTGCCTACCATTTCTCTTCTGTATCCAAAAAAAATGGATGTTCTCTTTTGACATTAAAGAACAATAGAAGGATCCAAGGGCCATTGCTTTGCCTACAATTTTAACTACATGTTGGTTTGAGAAGCTATTCTTTTTTTCGTTTCATTTTGCTTTTCATTTGTTGAGGATATGGTATGTGATACTAGCATTTGCTTCTTTTTCTGACACTTTAAGGGAACATGGTTGTGTTACATGTAAACAAGAATTCACTGGTCAAAACTGTCAGAGCCACATAAAAAGCAGTAAGAAATAAACAAACTTACAGGAGTATAATACAAAAATAGGTGCTGTGACCTACATATTATATATTAACTGTCATGTAATTCATAACTAACATGAAGACACTTCCTGGGAAAATGGAAATCTGACATTCAGTATAAAACTGAGGGTATACTCTAATGGGGAAAAAAACCCAAACAAACCAAATATAAAATTCCCCCAAATATTAAATGTATATATTTATTTAAACTTATTTTCCATTTCTACTGATAGGAATTGAGAGGTAAATCTCCTGCTGCACAAATAAGAAAAGGAAATGAACTGGAGAGAACTACTAAATAACCTGGAGGTACCTTATGGAAAAATCTGAAGACTGAGCATAGGGATTTTGCCTCTGCCAACAGCAGCAAGCCGCTTTAGTTTCTAACACACTGCAGAATTGTGTTAATTTCCACAGCGCACAAGCTGCTGTGCTAACCTAGCAGTGCTATTAAAGCATGAGAGAAAATACGTTAGTGTGTCATAAGTGTGTCATGCCTTTAAACTGAGCTGAAATTTTATATATTTAAAATGTGAATGTTTCAAAACCATACCTAAAATACAAAATACATTTTTATGAGTATGAATTATTTTGGATTTTAAAGTTTAAAACCAGTAAGTATGTGTTTTAGCTGATGTAAAATGTTAATTGAAATATTATTTTAACTGTCACTGCACTAACATAGCAATGCATTTAAAAAGTTGCAGAATATTGTGCAACTGTATTACCATCTTATCATCAAGTATCAGGGTTGGTGGATCTCTACTGTGGTCCTGGCTACAGGCTTTGCCCTGACTTAAACTCTCCTGAAGTGCTGCCTAGACTTGTGCCAGAATTGTGCACATAAAAAGCAGTATAAATCTTATTAACATCGACAGTCATAATACTTTTTTTTTTTATACTTTACACAGGTGACATCATTCATCTAGGTCCATTGAAGCTTGAACACACAGAGAAGTCCATTAGAAATGTGCATGTTTAGTCTACTTCTATGTCCTTGACAGTCCTGCTGTGATGGTATATAAAGGATTTGCTTTTAATTATCCAACTGCTTACTAAAGACTGCCTAATTCTGCAAAGAGAGGGGCTTAATGGCTGCATTAAGAACAAGTTGACTAAGCTCCCCAGTCCCTTTTGGAGTGAACACAGAGTTATATTTGGGCACAGGCACAGCAGTTCCTATTAATGCTGCAGCTCTACTACAGCATGACCCTCTGAGACAGCTGGATGAGAGTTGGTAATAGCACAAGATTTCACATATGGTAGTTCCCAGCTGTCAGCTCATCTTCGCTGTTTTACACAAAATGATATTTTCAGTGACTTCTGAGTCAAAACCAGGTTCTACGCTTCTGATACAGTAGCAGCACTGTGCAGACTATTTTGTCTAGGAAATGGAGTTCCAGGTCTTCTAGCTTGTCACACTTCAGATTTAATGTTAGAAATCCTGGCTCTCACCAGCATCTCATTTTCTCTCTTCTCTTTTTTTTTTTTTAAAAAAAAAATAAAATCTAGCAGAATATATCTTTGAATCCATCAGATCTACTCAGAACTCAACAAAAACCCACAAAATTCTTAACAAAAGTATCCTTCCACGCCCAGAAGAGGTACACTTTGCTGCAGATGTATGCAAAATGATAGAACCGAAACCTTTAATTCCCTTCAGCCCATCTTGAATATAAAGTAAGTGTACAGATTTTTGAAAAAGAGGAAAATTCTATAGATTTATCAGAATTTTCTGTAAACTGAGAATTAATGCAAACATGTATTATCTTCTTTCCACACCATTTAGTTAAATTAATTTGATTACTTTTTGCCTAATTTAAGAGCTCTAAACTTAGATGAAAGTCAATAAGAATTAATGTCTGCCTAGAAATTACTGTGTGAATATATAAGCAGTGATGTGAGTATTCTTACTTATCATGAATATTCATAAGAGCTGAATGTAAAGCAAGTGTACAATAAACAGAGCAAACAGACACAAAGATGAAGAATCTTAATATTTCGTGTCTAAACGATATCCTTATTACTGCCAGCTGATCTACTAAGAGAAGGGAATGAAAGAAGAGACGGCTGTGACACACAGAGCAAACACTGTCCTGGGAGGAAGATCAGGTTTTAGAGAGTTACAAGTGAAACCACCCTTGTCATCTGAATTTTCTTTCTAGAAAATAAACATTGTCAGCTCCAATTAGAGCTTGATTGTCACAAGTATTCAGTTGGCTCACTGCTGAGCATCACATTGGCTGCTCAGCTTTCTAGTGAATTCGCAGCCTTGAATTAGTCCCTGAGGGTTCCCTTTGGGAGTATGGAGTTAGTCACCCGAGGCAAGGAACCCTTGTTAAATAATAAAATAGAGTTAGTTAAGCAGTGAATTCTATAAACTACTCAGGAGGAAAATGCAACTAAGAGGCGAGATTGGCCACCTCAGCAGCTAAGAAACTGTCTTGTTCTTTATTATTCTCAGACCTTTTTTCTCAGGGTAGGTACTTAGAACTTTGTATTTTTTTTTCTGTCTATGAGAAAACTCACCAAAAAAATAGTATACTTACTGCATGCCCTTGAGATGTGAGTCAAGTCACCCAGCTTTTCCAGAAAGAACTTCTACCTGCATACCAATGAATGTTTTAATCAAGCTAGATATTTCAGCAAGAGATAAACTGAAGGCATTTCCACTGGGAATAATGTATTAAATATTCATTTGGACAAAGACAGGTAAATTCTACTGAGTTATTTAAGAGGCCAGGTACTTCACCTGAGCATCAAATAAGGCAGCTGACCCACAGAAGAAAAAGTCTCCTCTCCACAAGGACAAGTTTTTAACCATAATACTATAATGTCTGCAAGTTACTGCCTTTTAAACATAGCCTGATTAGTGGGAAATGGCTGGTTTCCCTGGCAACAGTATTTATTAGCATAAAGTAAATATAGTAATTGTGGAAAATATTCTAGTGTGCTGGAGACTTACAGTGAACTGCATTTATTTTGGCAGTGAAGGATGGACACTTAGGGCCAAACAATTCCTCCTGCAATGCCACTAAAGTACATTGGGAGCCATGGTGGCTTTAACACTTCTCAGATACAGTGTCACTCTTCAACACAGTCACTACACTGCTAAAGTCGAAACTGTTAAAAATATATCTAAAAAAATTAAAAATAGCAAACAATTTTTCAGCAAGTAAGTTAGGAAATCAGACACATCATTTACAAAAGGAGAAAATAATCAATTTTAAAACGCCTAAGCTGACTAAAGTCTTATTGTCGCATCAATAGCTCTGGTCTTCAATCTGATTTTGGTGCTGCACAAGGGACACAGAGAAAGGAAACATTCACATTAAAGCCAAGGTTCAACAAGAAGTTTCTCCATGCATTTTACAAATGGATATTTCTGTTAAAGTAGGTGGGGAGAGAAGAATTCACAGTTCCGATTTGTATAGGAATTAGGAACCTCCTTAGGACTTGTAAAGCTTATGCACACGTACAGAAATTACTAACAACTGTAGAAGGTTATTTGAACGGCAGAATTGTGATTAATTAGGCTAATTGAGCATGTGTGTTCTCTCTTCCCCCCAGAGTTTAGATCTATCCACAGTAGATCTGCTCTCTACTGCTCTGTAATGTCCTAGACACACTGCTGCAGTTTCCCTCCATTGTGAAGCACATTAATGTTGTAGTCTGATTAAGAAATATTTCGCGTACATGAAAGGTGGTGTGCACGGGTACTGACCTTGCTACAAATGGCAATTTGTCTTCCCATGCACTGGGAACAAAGGATATCTCAGCTCACCATTGATATAATCAGAGAAGTACATGCTCTGTTTAGGATGCATTAAACAAATGACTGATACAAAAAAAAACCACCCCAAAACCTAGAGGATGATTCTAAGCCTTCAAAAGAAAGCGTTGGTTGGAGAGATACAAGAGTATTATAGCATCCTGTAGTGATACACCCTGTAGAGCAATGGTGCCCATGAAGTGACCCAGACACAGCATCTAGCAAGGATTTCCAGATTCCTTCAATCCTGACAGGCCAGGACACGTGCTGGTCCTACAGGACTCCAGTGCTCTGACTGACTCAGTAGAATCATAGAATGGTCATGGTTGGACAAAACCTGTAAGACCACCGTGTCCAACTGTCAACTCAGAAAAAAAAACAAAACAAACAAACAAAAACCACACAAAAAACCCGCAACAAAACCCAAACAAAAGACAAACCCACAAAGCACAGGAAACACCTCATCATCCCACTAAAGCATGTCCTGAAGTGCCTCGCCTACACCACCTCCCCCACTTCCTGGGGCAGCCCATTCCAGCACCTGACTACTCTTTCAGTAAAGAAATTCTTCCTGTTATCTAATCTAAAACTCCCCTGGTGCAACTTCAGGCCATCTCCTCTAGTCCTGTCGTGATTGAGAGAAGAGGCCGCACCCACCTCACTGCGACCTCTTTCCAGGGAGTTGTAGAGAGCGGTAAGGTCTCCTCTCAGCCTCCTCTTCTCCAAACGAAACAATCCCAGATCCTCACGGGACTTGTTCTCCAGACCCTTCACCAGCTTGGCTGCCCTCCTCTGAACTCGCTCGAGCACCTCAATGTCTTTCTTGAGGTGAGGGCCCCAGAACTGAACCTGGTGCTGGAGGAGCGGCCTCACCAGAGCCGAGTACAGGGGCACGATCGCTTCCCTTCTGCTGCTGGCCACGACATTTCTGATCCAGCCCAGGATGCTGTTGGACTTCTCGGCCACCTGGGCACGCTGCTGGCTCATGTTCAGGTGGGTGTCAACCAGCACCCCCAGGTCCCTTTCCGCCGCGCAGCTCTCCAGCCGCTCTTCCCCGGGCCTGTAGCGCTGCCTGCGGCTGTTGTGACCGAAATGCAGGAGCCGGCACTATCGTGGCCTAGCTGCTTCACGAACGGAGAAGTGGTGAAAACCAGAGGTGTGGATGATACTAATTAATCCTTTTCTTCCTGGGAGCTCGTCTGGGATGAGAGGAAGGCAAGAAGACTTGTGGGGATGGGAAAATGCTATAGCACCTTTATTTCCTGCAGCAAGGAGAATCTCTCATGGCCTTGTATGACCTTAGAGTTAAGCAATGCTGGGCTGCAGATTTCAGTTTAATATATAGACTTCATCCAAAGACCACTGCGATCCTCTTTGACTTTCGGTGTTGACTCTAGAGATAAACATAGGCAAAATTTAGGCTAATCAGAGCTGGCTGCAGATATGGGCAAAGCTGGCAGCTGTAGAGGGCTACCCATTTCGTGGAGTAGGGAAGAACAAACGACCCGTGACCCTCTTGCCTATTTCATCTGCGCCAGAGAGGAGGAGAGCCAAACTGGCAGCAGCTGATGCTGCTGTGGAGAAACTGGGGGTAAGTAGCAAGCGGGCTGCAGTTGGGGGTGGGCTGCATGGCCATACCCCTGGAAGTGGTTGTCCCGCGCCTGTGTGCCAAGCCCTGCCTGCTTGCAAGAGAGGTTGAAACTGATTTACAGAAAAAAAAATACAGAAAGTTGCTGCTTTTTTTTTTTTTTCTCCCCACGTTAAAAGTACTCAGAAGAAGAGGATGAATAAGTAATCTTAAAAAAGCTAGTTCTACAGGGTGTAGGCAGAAGGATGGACTGCAGAAATCTTTTTTCTGACTAAAAAGGTGATGTACAAGCTGATAAGGTAGTACATTGATTTTAGAAGTTATTATTTTCTTTTGAAGTTTCTCTTTTCAGCTTTTCTTTATTTCATGCAGAATGCTAAAGGAAATAGATACATAAAAAGAAATTACTTGTCTAGTTATGGTGTATCTGCTTCCCACTATGCCGGATCAAAATGGACTTCCCTTTCCGTTTGAAGCAAATTATTAGATAGATGAAAAAGAAGAACATTTTAACTTCAAATATAATCCTGCTGTGTTTTAGTTTTGCTGAATTAAAGCCATGATACAGAGAGGCTTTGTTCCAAAATCTTTTCTATTTGAATAGACATTTTGAAACTGAGAATGCCAGGAGTGCTTACATTTTTCTACAAAAATTACTCCAACTTTATCCTCTTAGTTGAAAAAAATGCTGCTTAATCAAAATGAGTATTTGGATATAAGCATTTAACTGAGGTATTCCAAACAATCATAGAGAGTGAGTTCTGTTTTAAAATAATTTATTTGTGGTTTTGGTTTTTTTTTTTCATGTTTTCCTTGGTGCTAGGGTTTTTGTCGTCTTCTTCTCTGTTATGCAGCCAGTATGTTAGGAAGGGTACACTGGTTACTCCAAAGTATCATTAGCCAGAAAAGGTGGCAAGATGCCTTCATAAGAACTCTGTATTTTGGCAGCATATAATTAAGTTGATTGGAAGTACTGTTGTCAAACTCAGGTTCTCTGAGATGCAGCTTCATGGTTTGTTAAATTTGCTCCTGAAAAAAATGCTTTTAGACGAAGTGAACTGTTCTATCAAAAGTTTTATTCTATACCATCCCCTGAGGAAGCTTGGGAGAATGTAAAAGGATCAGGTAAAAGTTTTTTTTTTTTTAATATCTGAAGTGGAAAAGTAAGTTTTTATTTAACTTCCTATCTTTAAATAATAAGCACTAGAATAAAGCAGCAGTCTAAAAATAAACAGTAGTGTTTTAAGCAGCCACATCATCTCAGCACAAAGCACAGATTGCTGTGTCTGTCTGAGTTAATTAAACAATTTTGCTTCTCTGTAGCCCTTACAGGAAGACATTATTTATGTTGTTCTGTACTGAAAGGCTGCTAGATCTTGGGCAGATGTTTGAGGCAAATCATAGCAGTCACTGCTGTGTGAAGATCTGCTCAGTCCCCCTCGGACAAGATTAAGCAAAGTCACTTTGTGTCTTTTATATACGTTGCCACTCTTTTCTCATTAAAAATGGACCTTTGAAGTAGAAGGAAGTAAAGGTAAAAATATCCGCTTTGTTATGTCCCATGGTCACATGAAACATCTAAGATCCATGCTAAAGACAACTTTGGGTGTTCCACAGAGTTATTTTGTGCTTGCTGATATTTTGTGATTTTGACAGGAGTTTTTGTTCTCGGGTGACATGGTTGTTCACTGTGTCTGTGGAGTTTCAAATAGTCACAACTGGCTGCTTTTCACCAGAGGGATGATGAAGTTCAGTCCTAGCTTTCTTCTTACTGTTGTTCACACAAGTGTTAGGTGCATACATCATACTTATTATTGTAATTTGTGAGCTGATTAGCTAGCGTATCTTTTAATTTTGCATTGATAGTATTTAGATTTAAATATTTATTTTCTGTGAAAGAACCGTATATGTAAATAGTTGTAAAACCTTCTGCCTGCCCTGCTTAATACAGATGGCCATGGAAGTGATTTGTTAATATGAAAGGCTAAATGATTTGTACTACACCACTCCTAATAATACTGTATGTTTATTATCTCTGTATCTACAACACTGTGTTAATTGCAGTTCTTTTAACGGGTCTATCAATTTGAAGGTTTCTTGGCTAGGATTCATGAGATTGACTTGATGAGTTCACCCCCTTGGTCACCTAGGACCAAAATGGTCTGCTGTAATGTATGTATTTCTGGAGCATGACTATATATGGGAGCAGGAAGTGCTAGAGAAAGATTTGCGTTTTGTACTGAATTTCCCCTGATGATTATGCTACACTCCAGTACACTTTCACTGTACGTTTTCACATGTCACTGGTAAAAGTGTACCCTAATGGCTGAAGCATCTTTTCTGAATAACTGTGTCAATACCTAGAAGGGAACAGTTCATATTCACCAATTGTATGAGTAATCTCCAGTGAGATGGTTTGCTACCATCTATGGGGAAAATGGAGAGATAAATGGATGTAGTAGATTGATCCCTGTTTTTCTGTGGAATTAATCACTTGTGAACAATTTATAATGTCTGCTCAAAACATGGAATCAATGGTCTTGTCGTATGAACATGGTGTAGGCTGTGAAATGATGACTAGCTCTTCCCAGGAAGGACTGAGGAAGGGTGATTCAGTACTTCAGTATTAGACCTAAGTCAAACTTTGGCTCAGCAAATCATGTAGTAACGTTTGTTCCTTGATGAGATAGCATTTTCACCACAAACATACTTTGTTGCCTACATACCTTTGTTGCCTAATTCAGTGTATAGCACGTAGACATTGTAAGAGTAAAAAGTCATTAACAAACACCTTCGTGTTTGTGCTGGTGTCGGCACGAGGGTTTTTTTTTCTCTTGCTGAAAGTGTTCCCTAAATTTTTGCACATCAAAACATCAGTCACTAGATTAATCAATCGATAGACTTTGGTATGAAAGAGCATACGTGGATGTTCACTTTGGCTTTGTCTCCTCTGAAGTTTAGGTCTTGGTTCTTTCAACAGGTGACATATATCACAATAGGATTAATATACTGAGGAAAACTTAGAAAATTTTGATATTACCTTTTCATGCCTGATTCCAAGATTGTTCTAAATGTTGTGAAATTAAAGACACGTTCAAATTTTGCCATGTGCAGTTTCCATAAAAATCATCGTTAATTGGAGGCATATAGCCTAAAACATATTTATCTGCTCTAGTTATCAAAGAAGGTGTTGACAGAGTAATTGAGGCATTGGAAATAGTCACAAATTGTCATGGCGAGGAAACAAAAGGTTCCAGGAAGGAGACTGAATGATTGCAGTCAAAATAATTGAAATGTGTGGAACACATGTTTTAACAGGATGAAATCAGAACTGTTACTCTTAAATGTCTTGGGAGAGTGATTCACTAAAACATAAATCTGATGAAGTGCCAGCTCTGATGTTTGCTACTCCTCTAATGTTTCCTGCGATCCAGAAGTCCACACTTTGCAGTCAAGTCTGTTAGTACTGATGCTGAGGGATGCAATGAGTTTACCAGACCATGGGAATCTAGTGATGGTGCTTTTCCTAGAACAAGGTGGGTTCGTGATGCCATGGAACTCTCTTATAGGTCTTTTTTTTTTCTTAATCCCTTCTCGTGTTACGTCCCGCTCTGATGCATCTTGGTTCGCAAAGGCAGTTCCACCTTTCTGGTATTTCTGTGGACCACTGAGCACAGAGACAGGTAGAATAAGCATCTTGGTAAGAGGAAAGAGGAAATTTATCAAGGTGTGATATCTGACCAGTGCTTTGGCAGAAAATAGGGAAAGAAGGGAAGAAAGAATCCCATCCTGTGTTCAAGACCATGTTGGATGGCTCTTTGAGCAACCTGCTCTAGTGGGATGTGCCTGCCCATAGCAGCGGGGTTGGAACTATATGATCTCTAAGGTCCCTTCCAACTCAAACCACTCTATGGTTCTGTGAATCGATGATCTTCGGTCTAGCCCAGACAGAATACTTGTTTTGAGTCCCATACCTGATGCAAAGGGCCACTCTGTTACATAAAACTGGGATTTGGATTGGTTGATTTACTTATTTGTTCACTCAGAGTGAGTATTAAGCAGCTTACAACACTCAACAGCCCCAAAGAATGTCCTCTCTACCTACTTGATAAACTTTAAAGATCACTTTTCTGTGCTCTCCTCTATGTTGAAGAATATACCTTTATCAAGAGGTCATAGAACTTTTGTTTGTTATACCATTTCATAGTCTTCTTTAAGCTCATAACTGTGTTGATATCCATTTGTGGACAATTTTCACATATTTGACTTACCACTCTACAGTGAAGAAAAAAGTTGTTTTTTTTTTTTATCGTTGTTTTAGGTTTTGCATTTTTTAATATATATATAGTTATTTGTTTGCTTTGTTATTTGTTTGGTTTTTATTTTGTTTTTATATTCAAGTCCTGGTCTGGAGCTCCCAAGAATTGCTAAGATCAGGATGATGAAAATATGACAGAATTAAAAAAAAAAAGCAAACTAAAACAGAACCCAAAACCTCATTACTTTCTTGAATGTAAACTATCTCCTTGTACTTAAAGGTATATTCATAAGTAAATTGATAAATCCAGGTCCCATGGAGGAAACGATGAATTTCAAGATGAGTCAAAAGCTGCCTTCTGTATCTTTAAGAATAAATGAGCTATAGATAAGGCAATTTGGAAAGGTACCTTTAAAATTTACGCATTCAGATAATTGTCTAAAACCTACCTAATACTTTTATTACATTTCTAAATGATGAAAAATTGAAACTCTTTTGGATTCCTTCTTTTTTGTTTTTTCTCATAAAACAAATGAAAATATTTTGAATAAAAGCTTTTTCCCTGGACTTATTTTCTATATGACAGGTTTGGTTTTGTAAGAAAAGTATTAGGAACAAGGGAAAAAGAGTTTCTTTCAAGAACACAGTGTGAACAATTAAAAAATAATGTAAACACTTTCTCAAAGAGTAAATAAAGAAATATATAAAGAATGGAAAGATAAAATTGAAGTCCTCCAGTATCATAAAACACCTGTATTTTGTGTTCTAGCATACATATTATATATATACTATTATTATTATTTCCCTTATATTGCTGATGAGAGACTGGTTCAGGAAAAAAATGAAACTTAATGAAGGTAAACCTATCCATGATAGGAATGAAGATCAAACTATCCAAGCTGGGAATTTTTTTCTACTTTCCTGACTGTTTTCTGATACTGGTATCATGAAACATCTTGGTTTTCTTTGGAGATAGATGTTACGTCTAGTGGACTATCATATCAGTTCCATATAGGAAACCCAACTCATACATAAGCTATTGAATGATTTCTCTGGAATAAGATCTGTTCCAAATAGTCTTTTATCACATCATAAAAAGCCCTCAACTCCTTAGATTGTACACACTAAAAAACTTTCCCTAAATTGTTTTTTTTTCTATATTATAAGTGATAACCTTTTTCAGTGTTTAACAAACTGTAGTGATCTACAACAAATTCAGCATTTATCTAAAATCACCTGGCAAGAAAGTGAAAATTCCAGCAAAGCATACTCATTATTGAAATGCAAACAGTCGCTGATTTGGAAGACACAAGCTCAGAAAATGGTGATTGCATTCATCATACTCTGACTTGCTTTTACAAAAATCTCACGAACCTAGAGTTGATCTACATAACTCACCCGGAGCAGGTGGTAGTGGTCTTGGCTCACATAGCAATATGGCACATAAAACATTTAACAATATACATTCACTTCGCTTTCATGAAGCAGCCAGTTATCTATACTGTACTTGGAAACTTTTTATCTCCCTCTTGAAAGTAAAGATGCCCTTTCCCTTGCCTAAATTGAGCTGGCGTGTAATTTGTTATTCTGCTAGTTAACCCAGGAGGCAGTCAATTTCTGTCATTTCAAATACATCTGAAACCAATGGAGCATGAATGGGATTTTTTTGTAGTTAGCTGGTGGCAGTTCTGCATTGTGCGTTTATACTGGAGTTTATTTCTGAAACACTGATCCTGCTCAAATTATTTTAGAGCAATTGCTACACCTCTTCATGTACATTTTGTGTATTCAATTTATTGCAAAACTATAGTAATTATGTTAATTATAAGTTAGTGGCCTGTTTGATTTACACTCATTTTTTGCCTTTTCTTCATCATCTTACAAATAAATCTAGCATTAGAGACTATATGCTTTTTTTCAGAGCATGTGTTCTCATGTTTAGCACAAAACAGTTATTTACGCAGCATCCTTACAACAGCAGATGTGTCATTTTCCTCTCTACTGTAAAATTATGTGCACCATTTAAAAATAGAGAAATGTGAAAAATGCAGAAAAGAAGGATCACTGAAAGGTAGCGGAAATTGCTGGAGCTGGGAAGAGGCATAAGTAAAAATTCAACTCGATGATTTTGTAAAAAATTTTTCATATGGGACATGGAATCCTTGGGCAGTTGAGAAGAGCATGTCAATGTGGAGAGACCAAATAAAATGCTGTGGCAATCATATCTGCAGTGGGATTAAACACGATGATCCATAATCCCTTTCGTTTTGGGAGAAATTAAGTGGGGTTGGGTTTTTTTTGTTTGTTTGGGTTTTTTTTCTGTAACTCTACCTAGTTTCAGCTTGAAAATTCATTTCTATGGGAAGATTCCACAATTCTTTACGTATCGAACTAGAAATGTGGGAGATGTTACATATCCTGTGAAATGAAGTGCTCACGGATCAGTTTGTGTCATAAACTGTGCTATTAATTCAAAGCAAAGTACTTTGATCAATTTGCCAGAAAAGCATTCAACCACCACAGGAACAATATAATACAGCCTCAACTCAGGGAAATACTTGGGGAATTTTTTTATGATGCTAGTGATTAAAGTGATATTTTCACAAAACTTTTAGCAACTGTCAGCTCTTTAAGTGGAAAATTTTCCTTCTTCAGGGCACATCATTCTATAATAATTTCTGACCAGTTCCAGAGGTAATCTCGCCTTTAAAGAATTTGTGGCGTATAACTGCAGTGACAAAGAAATTACCCTCACAGTCATGCACCGTTTCAACAAGGCTGAATATTTCAGGATATGAGTAATAAGTCCTGAAGCATCATGAAATAACCAGTTTGAATGTAGCCCAGGTCACTAGTGATGAAAAGTTACTGCCATCAGATAGTTGTTTGCCTATGCGAATTGAGTTACTGGGATTGATCTAACAGGTGTTGGGCAGTGCTAAAATACACTACTGTTGCTACTTCTTCAGATAGATAAAAATCTTGGGGAAAGAGAGCAGAGAAGGCCTTGGAACAGCTTAGCAGAGATGTGTAAAAGCAACACACATTCTGAATAACTGAAGTCATCGTGGTGACTACTTTGGGCTTTGTATATGTGACTGTGGTAAGTGCCACAAATAGAGACATGTTGTCGGGAGAGAGGAACTCAACAGGAGACTAAGGCAATCCAAGTTCATGCTTGATCTAGGAACCATCCATCCCAATTAATTTTCTGGATTTAAGGGCCAGATCCTGCTCTAATACTTCTGTGTGAATCCAAATGAATACAAATTCCAGTGACATCAAGATACAATGAATTAAAACACTGCAGCGTCCATCTATCACCAAATTTCTAATAGGAAGTGAAGATTCCCTTCATCTAATGATCTAAGAAAATGAGGGAGCCAATATGTGTGTCTGTATGCACCACTGAGAAGTAGAATGTAATGAATAGTTTCACTGTAAAGGTGACACCTTTTTTTCAGTTAGGTAGCCTCGAAGGCTGTTATTGATAGCATTCTACGGATTGTTATATACACTGGGTGCTTTCCAATGCAAAGTGTTCTTTGCATATGTACAATTCAGTAAAAACATTCCTGAATCAATAATAATTTCAGAACTCTCTGAAATATATTCTGTGATCTCATTCCAATGCTTTTCTTGGAATATATAGATTTATTACATTATACCACGGACAATTAAACAAAGGATGATAGACTTGTCCCCTCATCTATTCATATTATCTGACTGGAAATGTTTTCTTAGCTAATTGCACAAGGAAGATAAGCAACAATTGTTGGTCTTACAAGCTTTATGTGCTTTTTGTTTTCACATGTGATAAAATGTGCTCTGAGCTTCTTTGTTTAGGTGACTGATTTCTTTCTTGATATCTCTAATCTATAATCAACAGTTTGTAAACATCAAATATAGAGGCTTTCAATTTGTATTCACTTCAATGAGAAGTCAATGCAAAATACTTCCAGGGCAGAATATAGCACTTGGCTTAAAAGTAAATGATTACCTAAGGATAACAGGGAAACAAGTCTTTGAATTGCTATCTTTAAAACTTGCATAGCTGCATCAAACATCAGAAAATAAATTTTTAAAACCCATCAAACGCAAACATTTACCTTAGTCTCTAGAAGAAGTAAAGTTCAACTTCTATTCTCAAGACCATGAAGGACTTTTATCGCTGCCTGCTGCTGGCTTCAGCTTTGTCTGAGGATGTCAGCAAGATGACTTGAGGGGCAGCAAACCATCAATATTTTCCCCACAGTTACATGCAGTAGGAAGACAAGTTCTCTTGCAATTGTCACTATAGCCAGAAAGCAAGCTAAGAGCCTCTTCACCAAAAAACATATTCCTATGTATATATGGATAAATGGAATGTGAGGACCTAGATGTGGAGGCTTGGTGATTATGGAGAAAAAAAGCAAGGCAAAAACCTGTTCATAGTCAACTTACCTGGGAGGTAAGACTCTATATTGGGTCTGGCTGAGATGGAGCTAGTTTTCCCCACAGCAGCCCTCATAGTGCTGTGCTTTGCATTGGGAGCTAGAAAGGTGTTGATAACCCACCTGTGTTGTGGCTACGGCTGAGGACGGCTTGCACAGCATCAAGGCTGGCTTGTCCAACATTCCCCACCACAGTGGGATGAGTTGGACAAGATCTTGGGAGGGGACACAGCTGGGACAGCTGACCTAAACTGACCAAAGGGATATTCTATACCATATGACATCAGCTCAACAATAAAAGCTAGGGAAAGGGAGGAGGAGAGGGGTGCATTCACTTTTCGTTTGGAGCAACCACTGCTCTTACTGGAGCCCTGCTTCCCGGGAAAGAGGCAGGACATCATCTGCTAATGGAAAGTAGAGAATAAATCTTGGTTTCCTTCGCTTCCATGTGCAGCCTTTGCTTTGCTTTCGTTAAACTGCCTTTATCTTGACACACACGGGGTTTTTTCTGTCTTACTTTCTTCTCCTTGTCCTGCTGAGAGGAGTGGAGTGGTAGAGTGGCTTGGTGGGCACCTGGTGCCCAGCCATGGTCAACCCACCACAGAGTCAGGTATTGCTAGGTAAGCCTGTCTTTGCAGACACTCTGAAAAGCTTGAGAGGCTGAAAATATTCAGATGAAAGACAGCTTTTTCAGGAAACAGCAATGAATTATTTCAACCAGGTTGTGCTTCATATAACTGTCCAATGAATCCCGTGCATAATTCTAATGCAATCCCACTTGGATTACTAGTAGATTACCTTTTGGCTGTGATTTTGTGCTTCTAGACAGACCCTTGAGCACACTGACCTGGAAAAGGGACTCACAGTTTGTGAATCTTAGGAGGACTTGCCAGGGAACTATCCTTGGAAGATCTGGACACCAAGGGTTTCCAGGGTCTATAGTGCCAAGACAGCAAAGGGCAACAGGATTTCCACGCTTTCCCCTCATCGTATTGAAAGTCTCAGAACCCCAGGCTCAAGAATTTCTAATCAGACTGCTAAACCCAGGGATTTACGGCAGCTGCTCAGTGGAATTGCTACTTTTATCAATTTCACTGAAAAACACAACGGAACAGGGAAATTTCCTTTCTGGAAAGCCTACTTGGCTGGACTTCTGTAACAGTAGTTCTGCTCCAGACTTTTCTTTCTTTTTCCCAAAGATTTCTTTTTTTTCTGAGTTCAGCTAAAATCGCATGAAAAAAAAAAATCGTAAGAAGAAAACCTCATTATTTAGCTCTAACAAATGACCTCATATCAATATTGAAGGGAAGGGGTAGTGTAAACCATAATCTCTTCCCTTCAGAGAAGTGCTGTTTGCTCTCCACAGCTCTCTCATTAGCCCTACACGCTGCTGAAAACATTTATAATTGAACTCGTGGTGATTCCAGCTGTTCCCTCTTTCCTGAGAAACAGGCTGAATGTTGTAGGCACTGAAGCAGGAATGTGGTTGTCCCTGTCCGCTCCTATGAGAACCCCGATCGCTCTTTGCTCTCCTTGCACCAACCCTGCAGCCAGGCACTGAATTGTCTCTTTCAGACTTCATGGAGACCGACATTTGCAACTGTGAAGGGGAGGTAGATGGAGGAAGATGGAGGTGCTTGGGAGGTGGATGCAACTGTGATCCGGATGATGAGCCTGTGCAGGCTCTTCTGCATTTCATGACAAGAGCTATTCTAGGGGTGCACGTGATGAAGAGGCAGATACAGGTATTGACTTAGATGATCAGTACAGTTATGACTGGCAGTGTCAGAATAGGGGTTTAGATTCTGCCAGTGTGAGACTAATTTTGTTAGAAAATAATATTTGGTACTATCACCTCTACCTGCTTTTGTACAACTTTACTTTTTTTGACACAAATCACTCTCTAATCTGTCAAGGACGCTTTCTGTAGTCCGCCAAAAGCACTTTTAACTACAGTTTTGGGGTATTTCTAGCTTTGCAGTAGTTTCCCTCATTCCCTTGCTTATGTGTTTTTTTATAGGTTGCTTTTAAAACAAACAAACAAACGCTTTTGTACTTGTAAATCTATGAAATGCTGGCCTTGTCAGATTTGAGAAGAATACAAAACTAAACTTGGAATTTCCGAAGGTATTTTTGAGGTACTTTAAACAAGTGTCTGCTATGTTGTGCATTGCATGCCGTGAGGACCAGTGGGAGCTCTCAGTAGTTCTGTTATCTTGTCTTCTTGCACAGCAAGAGTTATTCTAGATAGATATAAAGTAGTAATTTTCAGCACAGACAGACACCAAAAGAGGAACCTGTTCTCTTCTCTTGACAGCAGGAATTTAGAAAATAGAACATAGCACAGAAAGTCTGCCCGAATGTAACAAACATGTAGCACTGACCTTTGTCTTTTAAAATGAAAAGGTAGCATTGCACTATCAGCAAGAGGCAACCTGTGATTTTTATGCATGTGTAGAAAAAATACATAAGAAGAGTTTTCAAAGGAAAAGCAAGATCTAGCAAGTTCCTAGGTTGCAATTATTTTGAAATTGAGCAATAAATGATTAGAAGTTGGTATGTTGTTTCTCAGCGATTAATAAATATTTACTCTAAGGAAAAAAGAATATTCCCCTTAGTCTACACTTTGAATACAATTTCAGAAACATTGACAGATTATTATCTCCAGGAATAACTGATAACTTTGAAGAACCCTCCCTTATGATTGTAGTAATTCATTATATGCAACGTAAGTGGGGCTTAGAGGGGTATCTTTCTGTGCTCTGTCCAGTCTCTTATTTAGTGTTGCGTTTGCTCCTTTTCCCAGCAGTGAAGTTCATATCAATGGACTATAAATAAAGCTAAAAAGTATATTTACCAAGTTTAATAGCTTTGGGAAAAAACCCGAGAGGGTACTTTGCAACATTGAGACTCTGTGTCCGTACAAACAGGGATCCAGAAATGTGCACTGTACATTGGACACTGTCCAAAGACATACAGTCGCATTTGTTATTTCAGCCAACCAGTGCCCAGTTACCTGCTGGAGATGGAAGGGGAAGAAGAGCAAAAATAGCTTCAGTACTTTCTCAAATCTCTGTAAAACCCTTGTTGTCCTAATCCCAAGGAATGGGAAGAATGACTTCATCTCCACTCCTAAAGATATCTTGAGGTCATCCTGATAGTCAGTTAAGAGGGAGATGAAACTGTGTTTAGGTTGATAGACAAATGTTTGGGGGAATAACCTCAATTTGCATTTACCTGTGATGTATATGGGCCTTTCAGGACAGAATTAAGATGTAAGTACTTCATATTTTAGGGCTGTAAGTAAAAATACTGTGAATAGCTTGCCACACCCAAGTTATTTGACATAAACTAAAAAATGTGTCATGACAGTGGATTTTTATCAGCAACAAACTGATAAAAATCTCCTCTTTTAATGCTTCATACTGCCCTCTGCCTACACTTTTTTATAGTAACATGTTACATCTATTACTGCAATGTAATCTAATACAAATTCAGATAAGAGATTAATTCTTTCATTCTACTTGTGTTTAAGGTGACAGTCAGTGGCAAAAGGTTACTCTGTGCATATAGCTCTGAACCATCCTCAAGAAAAAATAAATTGCTCAAAGAGAAAACATCCTTGCAGGGTTCAAAGGTCATTTATATTTTTCCTTTGTCATCATTAAATAGTTCTAAATAGCTTACTAGCTCCTGAAAAGCTCAACTGGAAGACAGCTCACATACATGCATATTTGTTGACGACTTATGAAAAGAACATGAAGGGAATAACTTTGTTTCATTACCATATAAACTCCTTACGAGAGAGCTCTCAGTGACTTTATAGCAGTAACTATGATTAATTACAGCTATTAAGGAGATCAATTTGACAGTTAAAATCAGATTTGTTTTCCATCCTTTAATATTTCCCTCTGAAGAAGTGATCCCAGATATCACAGCAATGCCACGTATGTGTATTCGACTCTCTCCTGAGCAGATGAATGTGAAGGCCCACTTCACAACTCCTCAATGACTTTTATTCTTTTAATCCTTAAAAAAAAAACCAAGCCCAACAGCATGAAAGGTAGTGGTGTGTTTCAGTTTTCTTTGAGATTCACATATTTGTCCTAAAGAGATTTAAAATTAAGCCTGGTAAATTGTGGCTGTTTTCTTTAAGTGTTACTCATTCCTTTAAACACAAATACGAGTAAGTTAAAACCAAGTAAACAACAACCTAAGATGGACAATTAGATTAATTTCACTGCAAATCGAAAAGATAGAGCCTTCTAGGGAAGCTTTGCGAAATGTAAGCACCCACAGGTCCGCAGATCTACTATTACTGGAAGTCCCTGGCACAGAAGTAATTCCAGCTATTTCTGTAGTGTCAGTTCATCAAGAAGAATCTCTGTCTTTGCACAGTGACAAAGTCAAATACCTCTTTTACAAAGGGGAAGTGTCAGAAAAGAAAATAATTTTGTGACAATTTCTTCTGACGTAGAAAAGTGTCAGTATATTCCATGGATTGTCTGTCCTTGTGTAGTTCATTCAGTTAGGCATTTAATCTCTGCTGTCCTCTACGTTTTATCCCCGTCTTGTTTATACAGCTTTTCACG
The DNA here is from genome assembly GCA_013396935.1 of Baryphthengus martii. Taxonomy (NCBI): domain Eukaryota; kingdom Metazoa; phylum Chordata; class Aves; order Coraciiformes; family Momotidae; genus Baryphthengus; species Baryphthengus martii. The sequence continues at coordinate 38,013 of VWZK01016121.1, forward strand.
GGGTGTGTTTCTGAAGATTCACAGTGCATCCACTTTGTGTCATGCGCTTCGGGTGGTAATTCTGAGCATGCAGCTCACGACTGTTACTCACGAGTCACCGAGGAGTAGGAGATGATCCCAGTCTCCTCTTGGGACGAAGCAATTTGATGCTCTTTTTCATATTGCAACTACGGTCTAGCACAGAGTTAGGAAAAGTGGCCACAATGGTGATCTATGGGTTAAATGGATACGCATTTTGATCATCTACATTTCAGTGATTCTCCTCTGGTATGAAAGTCTTCCATGAAGGTAAAGAATTTGATAGACTTACATGTTGCTTTCTGCAAAGTTCAGAGCTAATAGCAGATTACAGGTTAAACGTATTGTAATTGCAGATCATTTGGCATCAATCTGAGCAGCAGGCAGACTGTGAAATGTTCAGGTGAGAGACAGCTGGCAGGAAATATATTTGGAAAGGATTTCCACAGTCCCAAAGACCAGAGGGTGTGTAATTTTGTCGTCTAGCACTGGAAAGTTCGAAAAAGTCTGGCAGAACCTTCATTTGTGATTTGAGTGAAAAGTTTGAAAATCCTCTAATAAGTATCATGAGAAACAAAACTTTTTTTTCCCTTTTTTTCCCCCTCTTTTTCCAGGTGAAACATAAATAATTTAGAATTTTTTAAAACTTAGTTCTCTAAAATATGAATAAACACACAGGCACACAATTCTTGGTCTCAAAAGGAGATTTCTAAATGAGTGGTATTCTAAAGAGAATCATTAGCCAAAGTGAAATAATTCATCTTTTTTCCAGATGAAAAGCACAATACACTCCTGTTCCTACCAGATCTTCAGACTGTGGGACAGGATCAGTAAAGTATTGAGTGCTGATCTAAGCTTTGAATGAGTGTTCATTTATTTCGTGGGTGGAGTTCAGAAGACAGTAGTCAGAGCTTGAATTTCTGTTTCAGGATCTGTCTGTTCCTGCAATCTTGTGATACTTGATCCTTGTATGCCCAAAATATGCTACATACTTTGGCTTTTCTGTGCTAATTTCTCTAATTTAGAGTGCAAGGATTTAATGGAAATTTAAGTGGAGTGTAGCCAGAGTGCTCAGCAATTTCAACGATCAAGCCTTTTTCATATAGCCATATTTCTCTTTATTAGAGCACTACCACTTCTTTTTTTTTTTTTTTCTCTCATTTTCTTTGAATTGTAATGTTCTGGAAGGATGATGCAAAAAATTGAATTATTGTTAGCCAAATTTCTGTTCTAACTGATGCCTACCTCTGAAAAATTTTCTCTTGTAATTCAGAAAAAGCAGAATGTGGGTTCTCAATGCTTTTTATTCTTCTGAGTTTCCCAAACCACTTATCGATGCTTTGACATCAAACAATTCAACCTTTTCTTGCTTCTAAGAGCTACAACCTCAAATGCTTTTAAAGTCATCAAACCAGAAACTTTTGTTTTTCAGTGAGTTGTTCCTCCAAATCACAGAACCCTGAAACAACATTTCTCTGTTCCTTATTTGTCAATTAATGTATCGTAAGTCTCAAGAGGAGTTACAAGGACATTGAGGATTTCAAAAGATTACAAAAAATATTGATAAAAAGGATGGTATATCCATGCTTTCCTTTAGGCAAATACACATAAAGATTTACATTTACAAAAAGTCTGACAAACACAACTGTGAGGGACGGGGGCAGATACAGGTGACTGAGTTAGAAAGTACCATGTGGCCAAGTACGCCTGTGGCTGTGTAGCTCAATATGCACGTGAGGTACAAATCATCGTAAAACCTTTCTCACCACATGCTGAGGTAAGGTAGCTGCCCAGAAGCTACCTCCAGCCCATGAACTGTACAGTGCTATACACTACAGAGTACCGGACTGAATTCACCTTATTTTTGCCAAGAAATTCAAGATGCGAAGCCTCCACATCTTCAGCTTGCAATAAGTCCATAGACACTGCTGTAAGAGTAGATTGACATCATCAGCATGAAGCTTTGGAGTTGGAGACTAGTGGGAATTTTGGCGAGCTTGGACTTGCATGAGGATGTTCAGGATCTCAGCAATGTCAAAATGATACATCAAAGTAGTCAAAGAGATGTGTAGATGCCCAGTATGTTTGCAGATCTACATACAGAGTGCACACTCTTAAATAAACAAATGGCTGGTCTGATGATTGCCAGCTTCATGAAAGCTAACCTGAAATTTTAAAATTGACCCTCGTATGTAAAACCATTGACACTGCCCATTTTTCTGGCTTTTCCACTGACCAGCAGTGAGAACAGTGATACTTGCAGGGCTCAAAAAGGGTGTTATGGCAGAAGAAACTATTTTAACACGAGAACCAACGTGAAAAATATTCTCACGGTTGAAGAGCGGTTAAAGAAGCCGGTTAGCAATGACAGTAATATGCTAATCCAACTAAACAATGGATGGAAGTTACGAGATTGAAACTTTTAAAAGAAGAGTGGTTGGAGGAATATGAAAGTTGATATAAGTTATTTTAATGAAACTTCCTAAGGAGTAATTTGTTAATTTTTAGTGATAAGGTGACTGATTTTTGGTTGTTTTTTTTTTGTTAAACAAAAATAGCCCCATGATTCTTTTTAATAGGTTTTTTGGAACATCTGTTATGATACCAAAACAGGTACTTAATCTTAAATGACACAGAGTTTTCCATTTAGAATGCAATCTGCAAAATGCATACTAATCTCTCAGTAGAGAATATGCCATCTTTACCTTATTTATTGCAGATGTATTGGCATTGATCTTACCAGCATTGCTAAATCACTGTGACATAATATGGGACATAACAACTTAAATGAATTGATATTTTCTGTATTTTTTCTTCCATTCAGTGCATTATAGAAATTTTTCCTTAAAATTTAGGAGGCTAGCAGTTTTCCAGTGGGACACTATTCAGTTTTTGGAGAAAATCTTTAATAAAAGTAAAGATAATTAAAGTGCCTCCACAGAAAGGCATTATATGTATGTATGTGTGTCTACATGTTACATATGCCATTTTGCTGTGTGCAAAGTACTTTTATTGTATTGTACATACATATATGTTAGGACATACATATATAGATTTGTATAGAAAGACCAGTAGTCCTGCACTGGGTTGCATGTGTCTTCAGTATTACAAAGTGACTGGTACATGGCATTTATTAAAAATCAATATGCTTTTTACAGATACATCCCCTAGACACTACTGTCTTAATGTTCTACCGCTAAAGAACGAGACTCTCTCACTCTGCCAAAATGCAATTTTCTGGCTTGAACTCTTGGACTCAATTTGTTTCTAAAGACAAGTCATCCGTAACAGTAACAGATATGGTGGCAGTATCTTTAAAAGAAAAAGAAAAAAGTCTTTTTGTTTTGATATTTTAGATAAAAAAAAGATTAGAAAAGTGCAGGACTAGTGCACACTAGCTTATTTTGCGTATTTCAAGTCTAAGCAGTTAGGTTCATTATTGTTTGCTACAGCATCACTAAATGAGGTATGCAGAACAGATAGAATCGTGACCCTTGCACAGACTAGATCGTTAGTTATAAGAAATAGGTGTATGTCAGAAAAAACAGAGTCCTGTCAAAATCTGTAGACTTCTTCTCACTCAGATCTGTTTTGAAAGGCATGTATATAGAAAGATTTATGTGCTTCTGCCCTTGCTCTACTTTGGTCATGTGAAAATCCCTTCTGGTCTGGAAGCTGCATGGGGCAGGTCTATGTACCGGGGAGTTTGTCTTTGTGAGCTACACATCTCAGAAACGTTGGGGAGCATCGTGCAAAGAGACCTCCACTTTCCAATTGGAAGCAGAGTGCTTCTGGGGCACTGTGCCTGTGTTGACCAGGGATTTCACATTAGAGATTGTTTGATCAAATATTAGTGCTGCACAAAGGGAGCAATGCTGCTTTCAGACTTAGGACATTTGTTCAGCAGATCCTGCTCAGAACTTATTTTTTGATGAGACTATAACATCTTATGCATTGCATCTGTTCATTTAACACAATCTCACAAAATGGCGTAAAAACAAAGTAAACGTGCAGAAATATTTTCCCCAAATACTCCAATTTCCAGAGGTTTATGTTTCGAAGACCTCCTCTGATAAATTTTTCTTCCATGAACTTTTCCTATTTTCTTTTTTTAATTTATGTAAGCATACTTTGGGGCAAAGAATTTCTTCATCTTACCTGTATATTAAGTTTAGATCTCTGCATATTAAATTTAGGCATAGCATTAAGCTAAAGCTCTCAGGTTTTCAATGGCATTTGGGTTATCATCTCGAAGTCCAGCCAGAAAAGTTCTTAGGATTCAGTTGTAAAGACAATTCCTTACAGTAGGAGTTAAAAGCTTTTAAAATGTGCTAGTTTGACTGGTTGACTATCTTGTTAATTGTGGGAACAGCTATTCCACATGCAATTGGATTAGTAGTTCACCTGTCCCAGTTTACCCATCATCTTCAGTTTGTTATTTGTAAGGAAAAGTTTCCTTCGTAGCACAACAGGAGTCTGGATGGCAAATGAGGCTCCAACATACTATCACAAATTGAGTAATAAAAGTCTGGCTGAGTAATCAGTCCCCAGCTTCTCTGCTGAAACTTTCAGTATGTCCTTTGGAAATTGGATTGTATGACTTGGTCTTAAAGAAGTAGTTGGAAGAAGATAGATTTTAAATATTATTGCCACTTCTCAAAGGTTCTCCTACTGCAGTGTACCAACAGAGCACTTTAACGCCTAAATTTTCTAGTGGATCTCTGCTTATCATGTCATAGTGTTAACTAAGTTGTCTAGAAAAGCAGTGAAGTTATAGTATCTATGCAAAATTTTGGAGACTGAGGATATAAAAGATCTCAAAGACATTGAAGGAAAACGGTTGAGGAATGATTGCACAACCCTATGCAAATCTATTTATAACACCACTATGAGTATTTTCATTGTTATTGTAAAGATGGGGAAAATACTTTCTTGGGAGTTTTCAGTGCCAGCAACTGAGACTTGTTTAGCTCTTTATTCTCACTGTAAGTTTCCCCTGTCATGAAATAATAATACAAAGGCAGCAAAAAGTCATCTACTGTGTTGACCTAATAAAGAAATACACATTTGGGTCCATGAGTAGATGACAAACACCAACAATTTTTTTTTTTCTCCAAACTACTAATTTTTAATAAAATGTACAGCAAAACTAACTTTTGTGCCAGAGGGTTCTTTCCAGAACTCTAAGCATCTATAGTAAATTCCCTACATGCTGTTCAGTTAAGTTCAAATCATCTGAATTATTGAATATGACAGAGAAAACCATCCTCATCTTAAAAAGAGCTACACTCTCCTAGAGGCTGTGGGATTCAAGGAACAGAAGTAGTGCCAGATCCTTCTGGTGCCATCCCGCTGATGCCAACAGACTTCCATCGGCGTATCTGACAGCAGAATTTAACTTTTCATTTTTATGTAAAAGAAGCCTTTATGGTAGAACTAAGAAGCTGGGCCATTGCATGCTGAAGTTAAAAGTGTCAGTCCCCTAAGAACTGACTGTAGACAAAATAAGAATATATGTGTACAAAAGAAAAGCCATATTTAACCCTTAAACTTGTTTCAGACATTTAAAAGACAGATTAAGTCATCTAAAATACTTGCAAAATATTGGCATTTTAGTAAAAATGTAGGAAATCTCTTAAGTTAAAAATAAAAAAAAATAAAAAATTCTTGATGTTGTTTTTACATACATAGAAAACATACTGGATATGTACAGAGTTTAGTGTGTTAGGAAATCTTCATTGACAGTCACAGGTACCATATCCTCAACTTACAGTTCTGGGATGCCAGCCATTGAAGAAGGGGCTTGATCCTTGTGACCCCTCAGTTTTATACTGGATATACTGTGTATGGGATGAAATCCCTTGCTGATCAGTTTAGGGTCACCTGTCCTGCCCACTCCTTGTCGCAGGTGCGGCCTTTTACTTACTGCACCCTCCATGTGGTGCACAAGATTGAGCAGTGACCTTGGTCTGCACAGGGACAAGTGCAAGTGCAAGTAAGAGCCTTTCTGCATGCCCCAAACCTTGATAGTAACTCTAAACATCAAGCATTATCACTGCTAGAAGAATACATTGTCTGCAACAATCTGCTGTTAACTTCAGAAAGTGCAGTTACTTAGAAAAGACTGAGCAAAAGAATAAAATCACTGAACAGAATTAGTTCTGTTCTAACTCAAACCAGGACAATAGTCAATGCAGTCTACACAATCAGGTCAAAAAGGACGCAGACAGCATTTTTCACTTGAGATGACCTGGTTTTCATTTTTCAAGAAAGCACAGTGTAAGAATTCTCATTGTGCAATGTATGTTCTCTTCTTTGTTGTTATGGACAAAAATACTCGAGCTGGTCATTCAGACAGTAGTTATCTTTTGCCAGGAAGAGTTAGTTTCTGTTAATTATTGTGAGGTGTCAACTGTGTCTGAGATGACCGTAGGAAGAATTTATCATATTACTCTTTCAAAGAAGTATTTTCTTCTTGGTAAAGAATGCAGGAGCTGCTCAGCTCACTACAAAAGGAGGAGGTGTTTGAATGATTTTACAGTTCAAGTGACACACTTTCAGCAGCTGTGAATGAATGTGGTCATTGGTTGCAATGCAGGTATATTGAGATATCAGCTAGAGTCATAGATACCCAGAATAGTCCTTGATGATAAAAATTTTAAAAAGAAAAAAAAAAAGTAAATAAATGAAAATTTACAAAGTTTTGGAGAACAAAGTGTAAGTGGGCAAATGTAAACTGAAGAGAGGAAATTACATAAATTCCTCCAAGCATGCAAAGTGTTATTAAACTTTATGTTTAAAAAATAAACAGATAATCAGGTACTAGGGACCCAGTGTTTTCTCATAAAATATGGAAGTTTTGATGCCATTAGACTGAAAATAGTCGACTGATTTCTAAAGCATGAGAACACTCTCTTTCCCAATGTTCTCATTCAATTGTACGAGGGATTGAAATTGTTTTTTTTGTAAAGTGCAGCAAATATTTTTCAACGAGGTATAAAAAAAACAACTCAAAAGCTGGACATATGCTAGATGGAAACTATTATGATTGCTATCTTTTTATGAAAGATCTGAAAATACACAAAATTTAAGTGCTGCTCCAAACAAAACAAAATTTTCTTCAATATCTCATTGGGAATTTTATTTTTAATCACACTGACAAAGAGATGGAAGTCCTGTGTCAGAGTTTTTGTTTGATATTTAAAGTGATGAATTCTTTTGGAAAAGAAGCAGTTAGTACTAAATAACTGGCATCCCATAGTCTCATGTAACAGTTTAAGGCAAACGTAATTCTTGAACACATCATTAGACTATGCAAAATTTCTTTCTTGCATATATACTTCGTAGATATGGTAGAAATGCTAAATCTACGACATTCAGAAAATTTTAGCAACTATTTTAATTCAGAGTGAGAACATGTTTCCAAAATTTATTGCAAAAATTAAAAATATGAAAAAAAAGATATTACTTGGAAATACTACTTTAAAAAGGCTATTACTTAGAAAGTGTGTAGTTTGGTTTTGGATTCTATCTGATTTTTCCACTTTTTTGGTGTTATATATGATTAATAAAATTTTCTTTTATTACTATTATACAAAAAAAATCAATAGTGTTACGATCATATTTATTTTTAATCATTGGAAGAACACTATTATTCTGCTGGGTTGGGTGCAGGCCTCTTTAGCAAATTTAAATGTCTCCTCTTTCTTGCAATAGAACCGTTTTGCTTTGATGTCAGAGTTTTCCCTGTACACTCTAATGACTCTGAGGTTGTCCTTTGTCACGTCTCATGCTCCAAGTGCTTTTTATTTTCAGATTAGATTTACCAGTCATTTCTCAAATTTGGGGGCATGTTCCAGAAAATCAGTAGGCAATCTGCCTAGACAAGGAACGTAGATAAACAACATAAATTTTGGGTTTGGCAAGGAACCATAGGCCCACAGAAAAATTTCTGATTAGAGGTCCCTAATACAGAAAAGTGAGGTCAGTTCCAAGGTCAGACCAGACAGCACAGGGCATTATCCTGTCACAGCCTGAAAATTTCCAGGGGTGGAGATTGCAAAACCTCCCTGGGCAACTTGCACCTCTACATCATTGTCTGGATAGTGAAAAAACCCACTTATATCTACTCTGAATCTCTACTTTCAGTTTATGCTTGTTACCTCTCATCCACCCACCAGACATCTTCTTGATGAGTCTGACTTTGTCTTCTTATGGAGTCAGCTGCTATCAGATCCCTCCACAGCCTACTCTTCTCCAGATCTAAGCCCAGTTTCCTCAGTTTCTCCTCATGGGTCACATGTTTCAGCCTCCCACCATCTTGGTTGCCCTCATCCACCAAAAATAGAAAACTGTTTTTAAAAGTAACACTTCAGCGATCATGCTCACCGTGATTTATGTTTTTTTTGATAGAAGGATATATCATTTTACCCATAGATGATATTGCTGTGAATAATTCAGCAATGATCAACTATGAGCATGCCAATGGTTTCCTGAGTAGATCACATGTCCTTTACTGAGCTGAGCATTCTACCACCCATGGCAAAGAAACGATATGGACAGATCTGATCGTTCATCTGTCCACTCTGTTTGGGTTTTGTTTTGTAAAATACTAGCAGCAAACATTGCTCTCTATGTGCACCTTGAAAGCACATGAAGTACATGGAAAAGCTCACCCACTGAACCAATGAATCGAATCTGTCATCCCTAGAGCCAATGTAATTGAATTGGCTGCTATGGTGGACTGTTTTCAATTATTGCCTCAGAATTTATTGGCTTGTCTTCCTGCTAGGGACCTTGAGAGTTAGGCAGGGAATTCTATCAGTGACTCCCTTTGAGGAAACTGTCACAGTAGGTAGCCTTAGTTATGGTTTAATAATTGATATAATTGTAGTTAAAGGTATACCTTGGTCTATTGGCATTCCCTGAGGAGCAGCTGAAGCAGCAGTTAGGTGGGATGCTCCGCACAACCTAAAATGTTGCTAGATAAATATGTTCAAGCTATTGATTCATATCTCTGATGACCAAAGTCCATTAAGTATAGAAACTTATTCTTCTCATCCTGAAGTTAGATACCTCAAGATGCAATCTGCTTCTTGCTTCTAGTAGTTATAAAGCATTACCACCGGATGGATGGTGGGTTAGGAAGGAAAAAAAAAAAAAAAAGACAGAAGTCATGGCAGGGCAATTTCAGAGAATTTGTGGCAAGTATACACACCCATAGAGCTATAATGTGCTTCTGATTTTGTAACATCCAGGGGAATCCAGCTACACCCCCCTGCTAGCCTTTGAAGACAAATTTTGGTAGTGATAGCAGTGGAATTCACATGAGATCAGCATAAGCCAGTACCTGAATACGATGCAAGGATGACAAGAAGCTTTTGTAAGCTCAGCTGCACAATCCACTGTCTACAATATTTGGGGGATTTAAGCTAGCTGTTTTAAAGCCAGTCTGGGCACCTTGCAATCCCCAGTCATGCACATGAACAAAGGACAGGTTTTTCGCAGAAACCACCTGTTCCACCTTTCTTTTGCTGCTGATGGCAAGATCGCAGGAGAAATCCATTCTGTGCATCCAGAGCAGGCTGTGACCTTCACTGAGAAGAGAAGTTGTGAGGGAAGCAGGGTGTGAAATTGGAGTTACCTGCTGTAATTTTGCAAAATTAAAATGAAATGAGCAGACAGCATTCCTAGCCAACTTCTTGCAGATCAAAGATGGGCTGCTGTGTTCCAGCAGCTAACAGGCATGTCGGTAATGAAACAGACCCGCAAGCTGACATCACTTTCCCTGTGAAACGCCATCTTCTTGCAAAGCTGTTGCCCTGGATAAAAAGGGATCAGAGGGTCATACTCTTCTCACTTGCTGAAAGTTTATTACACAGCCAGATGCTCAAGCAAAACTTATTAAGGGGATTGCTTCCTCTAGTACCCATCACCTGCCAAATGTCCATTTTGACGTGCCACCTGAATTGGCACGTACTGAAGCCAGAACTGCTTTCTTCTTTTTTTTCCCTTCTATTTTTCCTTTTTTTTTTTTTTAGGTATACTATGCTGTCCCCTTTTGACTACTTTGTAAGCTCTGTTTTAAATCTCTCTATCTCTCTCAACTAGTACTAGGCTACCCCTTCCTAGCATCCTGACACTCAGAGCTATTGCAACGTGCAGTGATGTAAAAGCAACCAAAAGGGCAATGCCCTGTGCTCATTAAATTATTTCTGTGGACCCTGATTAAACTGTGTGCGCAAAGTTCTATATTCCCACTTAAATCCTAAAAGAACTAAAAAGCACAAGTGAAGTTGCATCAAATCTTTGGAGGATGCCCAACACACAGGACCTTGACCACACATAGGCTCTGCTTCAGCAGCAGTAGTTACATAAGGAAGACATAGCCAAGGGCTCAAAAAAGTCCTATCTCATTTCCTCCTCACCTGTAGGGACAAACCACACATCAGAGAGAAATGCTGCAACCAATCAGATACGAAAAGTATATGCTGAGAGCAATTGTTATCCCTTACCATCTGAGCACTGATGCTTTTCAAGCAATTACACCTCACATCCTTCCTCAGCCAGGAATGTGCCCTAACCACTAGACAGAGTGATGATTCTTTTTGCTCCATCCCTGTAGCCTGATGAATCTTTAATTCTTCCATTAAAACTGGATCAGCTTCAGCAGCAAGATCCCATTTTCGTGTCTAAATTTATTGTCACTAATCTATTGCCAGGAGTTTTTTAGTGCTTTTAGCTTGCTTTCCTAAAGAAGTTTTGCTGACACGGTTGTGTTGGCTGTTCACTTGCCAGTCTGACCTTAGATACTAACATCTGGATCTGTTGACCAATTTCACCAAGCCTGAAAGAAGCTTTGTAGGTAATTGAGTACTGAATAGCATTATATAGATGGGCAGGTGGACAGAGGTTAATTACTTTGGTCAAAGGAAGAGGAGGGAGAACTCAAGTGCTAGCCTTTCTGCTTAGCTCTAGTGGGATTGCTTCACGTTGCAAACAGTCTACAGCTCTTCCTTTGCGGCATTTCTGCAATGACCACAGTGAGTTTCAAATTCCAGTAGTTCTGGAAAAGACGGTTTGTTTCTTCTGATGAAAGAAATTCTCTTTTCCTTCAGAATCACGTGCCACAGGAAGTTAAATGACATGTTCTTCATTTTCATCTGTCTGCTGCTTATGTCTTGTTCTTAAAATGTTTATAAAGTCAAAACAATTTAACTTTTCAAGACCATTGATAGTAACGGTGATTCAGTAAATGTTATTATCAGTATGAACTGTTAACAGGAAAGAAAAAAATCCAGTTGGATTCTCAGATCTTAGTTTATTGGCACTTTCCTACTACTTGGAAAAAAAAGTAAAAAATATAGTGGACTTGGAAATATTATGTATTTATGGTAGGAAGTGCCCTAAGAAATATTTTGAAGAAAATAATAAAATATTCAAGGTTCACACTTGATCCCTGAGGCAAAATTAAAGAGGAAGGCAGGCAGGCAGGAAAGAAGGCGGGTAGGCAGAAAGGCAAATATTGCTTGAGATGGGGAAATTAAATATTATACTGGGGGCAGTATTAAACTTCATTGAACTGTGTTGAGGTAACTTACTGAGATTTCCTTTCTCTTGGTTGCATTGTCATTTGTGATGAGCACTGAGTGCCTTAGGAGATCTTTCCAGGATAGGGAAAAAGTGCTCAAATACCTGATCTTGGGAGGAAATGTTGATTATCTCCTCCAAATTTTGGTCACATTTTTCCAAATTCCTTGAAATGTATAATGCTTCAATTTTCTCTCCTCTGTTTATGTCTTACCTAAGGAGCTGGGATTTGACATCTCATGTTTTCCCATACTGATGGTCAACCCATTAGGTGCTTCATTTCAGTTATTTTAACTTTCCTTTACTCCTCTAGGTATGCTGTATGGTGGATGTTACCCATTATTATTTATCCAATGCCATAACTATCTTGCCTTTCTGATTATTAAATTATAGTAAATACATGTGCACCCTGCTCAAAAAAAGAAAAATAATTTAAAAAATTAACTTAATCATTAACCAAATTTCAAGTGAGAGGACTAATCAGTCATTTTAAATGTGAGTTTATTTATAACTCATTGATTCAGTTGCTTGGAAAGGTGGATGAAGCCTGATTTGGCTCTCTCCTCTCTCTGGCTCTCGGTAATGCTGTGCTGTTAGTTAATGCACTATCTCTAATAAGTATGTAGTATATTTGATCTAGTTTAAAATGTCATAAGCTAGATCATGAAAGTAAAATACTCTATTCACTTTTAGTGAATGCAAAAGGCTGTTTGAGATAAATAGTAATTTATCTCAAAACAAAGAATCAATACAAATGAGGAAGGTCAGAATTTTGCTTGAAGAGTAAGTTCCTACAACTATCCTTTACATTCATTAATTTTTATAAAATATAGTATCCCCATTTACTGTAACCCTGTCATTTAGTAACATGAAAATTAATCTTGCCTTAATTTGGAAAGTGAAAAAATCTCCTCACTATTAATATTTCATCCCAGTAGGTGTCTTCATTTTGGAACTAAAAGGAAGTAGCAGCTCTTGGCACTTGACATGAACTTTGTGACTTACATTTCCATAGTAATGATGTCCACAATGAGCCATAATCTCTGCAGATGATTTCCTCCATATTATCTAAACTCACAGAATTAAATAGAAAACAAAACCAAAATCTTTGAAGAGATCTTGAAATGCTCTTGGTTAACACAGTACCTGCTAGAATTTTCACCTGCTGAAGGACAATTTAATTTCCAGAAGCTTTGTTATTCTTTATAATTCAGGATAGATCCTGATCTCTCCTCATGCTGGCCTGACTATTCAGAACAATATGTGGGTTCACTTTCTTCCTTGGAGGAATATGATATAATTCAGAATGGTGATACTTCCTTAACTTCCCAAAATCTGATAGATGTCGAATAAAAGAAGGCAATACACGGTAGTAAATGAAAGAACCGATGACTACATTTTTGAAAAGAGAAAAATTGAGTCCATACAATTAAACGGACTATATTGATGTAAAAAAAAAAATAAAAAAATAGGTGGTTCTTAGACTGACTCTTCTGTGTAAGTAAGAAAAGAAATGAATAGGGTTATTGTGTTAGCTTACTGATAGAGGACTGGATGTCCATTTTTTAATTTTTTTTTTTCTGTTCTTGAAACAGCTGTTCAAACTTCATTATCCACCCAGGTAATTCTTATGTATCTTCAGTTAGATTTTTTTACAGAAATTTCTGGGACTCCACTAACTGGGAACAATGTCTAGCTAGGACATAATATAGTTTCTTTCTACCCATTCCAAGAAGACTATTAAGAGTGTAGTTATGCACCTAACAGAAGAGTTAGGCAAGTACAACTGCCCTGCTGAAAGGGAGATATATCCATCTATTCCAGGAGAAAACATACAGGAATAAAACCCAATTATTGGGAAAGAAATAGACCAATGTCCTTTTCTGAGTGATTTTTTTTTTCAAATATCTTTGGACACCAGAGCTGGAAAATGCCGGTAAGTTGGGAAATTTATAGCTTGCATAATAACAAAGAAGAAAGGAAACTGCAAAAGGTAAATTCAAAGCTACACCTGTTCCCATTTTTTTGTGCTACTGAAGGAAGCCCCATTCGTTGTGGATATGAAATATGTACGATGTCTTCAGTTTGTTTTATTTTGTAAAAGGAGACAAGCAGAAGGTGCAGACCATGAAGACTCAAAGTCTTCTCTGGGAGTACCGAGGGCAGCTGCTATAGAAGTAACACCTCATGCTATGTCTTCTGGCTCCCTTTGATTGTTTGGGACCTTCGCATCAGCTACTGCTCCTACCACTTAATGATAAGTCTGTCATTATTAGCTTACCTTTTGGGGGAAGGAAGAAACTGTGGCACACATTTCTTTTTCAGAGCCAGTGGTTACAGATGTAGCAACAGAGTGTGAACCGGCAAGGGGACAATTATGTCAGGTGGAGGAGGGATGCTGAGCCATGGAAGGAGGTGGTAATTGTGATTTCATAGAACAAATGGGTTATGAGCAAAAGAAAGTGTATCGTGGAATCTAGGGAATTAGAGAGGAAAAAAAAATATTTTTTTCCCCAGCTAGACCATGGCATCAGGGTTGTTCTTGCATTAAATCTTCAAATATTAATAAATGATCAAAAAGGTACATTAGAGAAAAGTAGCACTGAGAAATATTAGCAAGGCTATAGATAAGCATGTCTGACTTCTCTATTAGACTAATAGGCTAAATTGCCAGTTAAGTAATATGTTAAAATGCATTTTAAAATATAGAATTAATATTTGTGTATTTAACTACAGCAGAAAGGAGTTTTAAAAGTTATTGTAGAAATGCTGTTTCTTACGCATCCATCAGTATTCAACTGGTATTAGAAAAAAGCCCAAAACCAAAACCCCAAAACCCCCCAAACTAACAAACAAGCTTCAAAACAAAAGCTGTTGTGGTTTCTATAGTGCAGTTGGAATTAAAAAAAAACCACAAAGACATACCTAATTGAGGGTATATAAAAAAAAAATGTCAGGAATAAGTGAGAAAGATTAATAACTATTCCATGAGAAAAAAAAAAAGCTCAGTTTTCACAGTTGTCACCAAAGGAAACTGTCCAAGACTTGTGTTGTTTGAACAGATCCACGAAAGGGAACAAGTAGTGAAGTGACAAATTTTGCAGATGACAAGGAGTGATTCAGGACATTCCAAACTGAAATACATTGTGAAAAGTTGCATGAGATTTTTCATGATGCTGAGTGATAAGGAGGTACAATCGCAGATGGAAGACAATTCTTGTTAAATGCAAAGCAATGTGCTCAGGAGAGAAATTCTCACTGTACATAAATAGAGGTGACCTCTAAATTAGCTTTTGCCAGCCTGAAAAGGGATCTAAGAACTACTGTTCCTGGTCTCTTTAGAAATCCTGCTCAGCATTAAAGAGCTGTCATAAAGGTAAGTAGAGCATTGCTGTTAAGTAAATAGAGCGTTGCTGTTAAAAACAGTAGAGAATAAAACAGCAAAAGCATTAAGCCAAAGTAAAAAAAAAAATACTATGTCTGTGCCTATATAGAAACCCTTTTCTCCACCTGAAAAAGGAGATAGAATGAAAAAAAAACCAAACATGTAAGACCAAAAGTAGTTTAGGGCTTTTCAGATGGGAAAAATGAGCAAGAGCATAACAGAAGCATGCAAAATTATGAGCTGCCCAGAGAAAGAAAATTTGGAATTGTCAGGAGAAAGTTCTTGCATTAATCACTCTTAAGAAAGAGAAAAACAAATAAACTGGTCTGAAACGGACAAAATGAAGCACTTTTTCATTCGGTATCTGTTTACACTGTGGAATTCAATGCTACGGAATTTTCAGAAGGTCAGATGCATAAATGGGTTCAAAAGCAGACACATTTGTGGAAGAAAGTTCCCTTGGCAGCTGTTAAACACAATGCTAGAAATCCATCCTGTGGCACAGATTACAGCAGATGACAGAAGGTGGGAAGGCATGAGGGACATACCACTCTGAACACTAATGTTTGAGCAGGTGTTTTATCTATCAGATTAGGACCATGAGCATAACTGCATGCCCAGCTGCAAAGCTTTCAGCTCTTTCACCACTTGTGAAGTTGACTGAGACATTGGTGTCACAGAATTTCTGAAATACTGGCCTGTGTCTTTAAAGTAATTGCCCTCTGCACAATTATTCATGGTTTGTTTGTTTACTTATTTAAGGTGTGCCATAACAGCTTTTAAATGGCAAAGGGACAGAACAGATGCTCTTAAAATCCATTAAACTCCATGCACCAAATTCTGCTTCTCAACATGGTGCCAATGGCCTGGAACTAAAAGTAAACCATTTTGCGTAAGTTATTTTCTTTCTCTTTCAATTAACTGACTAGATGTGCTAAACACTAAAAAGCTCTCCTGACCAAAAGTGTATTCAAGTTTCACTACCTGCTGCTGTCTAATTTATCTATCCAAATATCTGCTTACAGGTTTTATTTCACGTACATCTGAAAAGCTTTAAAAATGATAGCGAGTATTGCTGCTTTCCCCAGCCTACCCTCTCTGACTGCGTGGGTAGACATTAATCCTGTATTTCATCTCAGTCAGACTGAAGATAAGTCGACAAAAGAAGTTCTCTATGCATTTTGCAATATAAAATTGCAATGTCTAGTGCCTTGCATCCCTCATAAGTACTCGTCAACTGTGGTTTAGTACTCTCTTAACTGCCTTTCACAAGTTCAGCTCTTGAATCCCTTCCTTGCAAGAGTCCTATTTGGAGGAAGCTGGGACATTGTTTCGGTAGACAACCAAATGCTCATAATGTTGTCTCAGCGAACTTTCTATTAGTCTGTGGAACGTTGCCAGATTCCGGTTTAAAAGTAAAGGGCACTAGACTGAGCTGAGGGAGGTAGAGAAGAGAATTTAAAAGACTAATTCAGCAGAAACCATAAATGTAGGGCTAGCCCAGGATTTGTTGTTGACAGGGCCCTCCAAATAGATTTTCTCGAAACAGCCTAGGGAGAAATGGTTTATTTTAACATATCCAGGGGATAAAATATCTAAGCACTGGGTTTAGTTATTATATGTACCAAGGACAGAGAAGCACTGATTTAATAGACGTGGCACATGTTTTGTATGTGATATTCTATAGTCACACACTTCGGTCCTTTCTATACTGCAGTCAATTTTACATGCAAATGTTCCTGTCAGCTTTCATTTCTGTTTTTCCCTCTCATTTCCACCCCCTGCTGTTCCAGGAATAAATGTTCTGTTACCTCTTTAGCAATCTAAATCTACTTTAGCAAGCAGATTTCATCTTTTTTCTTTTTTTTTCTTGTGTGTATTTTTTTCCTTTGGTTTATTTTTTTTTCTTTTGCTAATGTAAGCAGGAATGCTGCAAAATATTATATTCATCCTAAATCTGCTTTCTTAGTATTTAAATTTGCAGCAAATCAACCCTTGGCTTCAGACTAATTCATAAAGGCTTAAAGACATACCCAGCTGGCTATATACAACCATAAACTCTGTGTTTTCTAACAGCAAAGGTCTTGGCTAACCTCTTTTTCAACTTCATTCCAAAGTGCCTATTAATTTAGATGATTCAGATCTGTAAGCTTTCCATTCTCCTTGGAAATAGTATAACTGTTTTCTAAATTGTAGCCAAACTGCTTTCATCATTACCTATGGTTCTTGTCACCAGCACTAGGAGCTGGTGTTCCAAGAAAGAAATCCCAGATACCATTGAAATGAATGAGTCTGATCCTGTTCTAAGTTAAGGCAAGGGGAGTTTGGTTCCAATCAGCAAATCAGAGGTGCTCAGAACATCAGAAGCACAGAATTTTTGGCCTCCAATATGGCGTAACCTTCTCTCACTTCTTTCAGATGTTTTATAAATTGAGTCTCAGCTAGTAATTACTGAATGGCTCAGTCCTTTTGTATTTGGGGTTTTTTTCTCTTCCATTTCAAAATGGAATTGATTGTTGCCAAATGCTGTAGAGCTGTTTGGAGTAAGAGTTTTGGCATTAACAGTCCTGGCAGTCCTGTTAGATTTGTTGTTTCCCTTCTAATCTCTGTACCAAATCCCAACTTCACAATTTGCTGATCCATAAAGCTTAAAAAAAGCTCAAGTGTAAATTACCCAATACTGAAATGGTTTGATTTCCTTAACTTTTGAGATATTTTTTTTATTATTCTGACCCATTCACTTTTTATGGTTTGGGTTTTTTTTCTAAATGGTTAAACTACATGTGGTGCCTATGCTTTAGCTTCCCCATGCATCTTTCATGTGCCACCCAGCACACAGCGTTTGAGGTAGCAGGGAGGCTTTGGCATACTGGTCCTCTTTGCTGTGCCTGCAGATGTGTCCCAGGATGGGAAGGCCATGTGAAATTAAGAGGTCTAGGTGAGAGTTTAACTCCTCTGTCATCCTTCTTGAGAAAGACCTGGCACTGAAACTGAAGTGCTGGCATCTACTAGGGTCTGACCTTCCTGATGGAACTGCTGCAGTGGAAAATAATGAGGATGAAAGACCTGGATGGACAAATCATAGGGCCTGTAGACTTCACTGCATGACCTGGATAATGTTTGAAATTTATCGTTCTTACAGAAGTGTTTTAATTCTGTCAACAATTCAATTATTGCTTTAAAGTGAATTATTTGGAATAAGCTTGCATCTTATTGGGCGATTTCATTATGTAAATGTGCATAATTTCTCTCCAGAAAGAAAGGGAAAAAAAAAATCAAAACAAAAGTAAGGATTTTAGATTAAACTGTTAGAAAATTTGGGGCTAATTCTGATAGATTTTGAAACGGTCATTTCTATTTATCTGAATGGATATTTAACTCTCTGGAAATCTGTGCAAGATCTCTGCCAATCTAGGATTTAACAAGATTAACCTCCTTTCAGGCCAATGTTATTTGAGACTGACAGCTCCTTTTTATCAATGTTACTGCTGCCTGTTAATAGAAGCTTTCTCAAACGAAAAAATAACAGTTTATTTTAATCCCAGTTCAGGAAAAGTCAAGTTTATACACTCACTCAAGTTCCACTGGGATGTAATCATATTTCTAAAAGCTATTCCAAGTAGAAATTCTGAGCGTGGCCTTCATAAACATTTTATAAACTAGATGTATTCTCCTGATCTGTTTATGAACATGCCAAAGGAAATAGCAACACTGAAATCTCAATAACATTTGGCAGCAAAACATTAAAACAGGGCAAATAAATACCATGGGTGGAGTTTATTTCAATTGCACACCCTTTTCTTGACACCAGTAATTCACATCTGATTTGGATGTTAATGATATGTAATTATTGGAGTAATTTTCTGAGCACATTTCTGAGCTAGAGGCTATTCAGCTCTTTCTGGTTCTTTTGCTGACAAGCTCTTTTGATTTTACTACTTTTCATTTAGCTTGTCCAACTAGGAATAGCTGTGGTTTAAGTAAGCTGATATTCCACTGTTCCCAAGAGTAGTCATGATTCAGGAGACATGTCAGTATCTAGTGGAAAGCAGACCTGTATATGCTGAAGAACCAAAAATCCAGGGGATCCAAAGCAGTAAAGTGAGCAAGATAGAGAGATCTAGGCAGTCTTTTATGTCTTCCTGATCTGTGCATATCTCACTTCATCAAGTTAACGTACAGAATATATCTTCCATCTGTGGGATTTCCCTTATCCATTTCAACTCTGACTCCTTCCAGGCTCAGCAGCTATTGTTTCATATTAACTCTATTTTTTTTTTTTTTCTTCTCTTCTCTTTTCCTTTTTTCCTCCTCGAGGTAGCAACAGCAATAACAGCAGGTAAAGTGGATAGGACTTGGCAAAGCTCATCTCCATTTTGGGTATCTTGTTACACAGGAATTTTTTTATCAGTACAGATAATTTATTTTATGCTCGTTGTTCTCATGGAGGAAGAAAGGAGAGATGAGCTCTCACGTTGAGGAAAGTTTGAATTCTGGTATAACTTCAATAGTCTTCTTTTGTGCTTCATGACCTCAAGCACACCACATGTGTTTTACTCAGCCTTGTGGCTATATCGTGCAATTACTTTTTCTGCTGTAGTTGCCTAAATCCTTTTCTGTCAGCTGTTTGAATGCTGATAGACAGGAGTTTGAAATACAAAGAACAAAATTAGATAAATAAAGCAGTTTACAGGTTATTAATTTTCTACACAATTAACCCACAAAATCTTCTAAACATTTGTAAAACTACTTTTCAGCAGCTATAATTAAGTAATGTTCAATGTAGATTGATTTCTTCCATTACTTGAGCAATCTAGTACTGGAGTCTGATGCTTTGGTTAAATAACACTGAACTTCAGGTTTTTCTAGTGATTACAGCTGTTGTGCTTTTTCTTTCTTTCTTCTTTTTTTTTTTTTTTTTTTTTTTGATAAAGAATTATTAAAGTATTAAGTCTCCTTTAGCATTTAAATCTTAGCCTGGCTTCCTGCCTAATATAACAGCTGTCTCATTTTCTTAGGCAGTCACATGGGAAAGAGTATATATGATATATATAGACATATATATGTGTCCCTGAGCGTGCTTTACTGTACTGATCTTGTTTCCAATTTCTTAGACATGAAAATAAATATATGCAGGACAAAAACTTGAGTGGAGAAATTTACAGTGGTAAAAGGAATGGGAATAGGAACTTAAAGAAATAGTTTAAGAAAGACATCAGCCTCGATGTGTGGTGTGTGAAAGCTCAGTAATTTCTGTATTGAAAGAAATATTTTTAAATATTCACTCAAAATTCAGGTCCGGACGAACACATCTAGGTCTGATTGTCATCTCATGTTTCTTTACTTTAAATGGTGATTTGCTGTTCTGACACTAAGGGAGTGATAGTGAGTTGAACTTCATATAAGCGCTTGGTGAAATGAGTCCTCATTCTGAAATGATTTCTATTCTTTGATACCTGTATCCAACTGAGGAAGCTAATAAATAGGTAAAGGTGAACAGATTAAAAATGGCACTGAGAAGCAGTACAATCTAGAATCATGTGAATAATTTCACAGACAATGCAAGACTGTCAAATTTTATCAACTAGCCTTGAGTAAAGTTGAAGTTGCATCGTTGGACAAGTCAAGCACATACATAGGCTAAGAGGACTATTTGTCCATTCTGTTGTGTAATACTCTTGGGAAGCAAAATGATGGGGAAAAAATATGGTAGGGAACTTTGTATAAAGCTTAAATCCAGGGTGGGGTTCACCTCTATTATTGTTGCTTAGAAGTTACATATATAAGACCATGCTAGGAATTGGGTTCCCCCAGTGAATGGTCCATCTCACACTAACATAGATCTCTTACATAGACTGGGTGAATTTCCCTCTGAGGGTTCTTTATATTTTTTCTAGTGGTTATACAGAAAACATAAACTAACTAGCTCAGATTTACACTTCTAACTTTTAGATGACTCCAGATTAGATTAATTTCTCCCTTCACTCTTTAAAATCCGTTTCTGGGTAACTCAAGAGTACTTATAACTGTCTTTGGACTCTGACCAGGAGAGTATTTATTGCTAGAGAAAGGGAAAAACAATGCCACACTATTACTTGCTTTGCTTACTTTTTTGATGTGTATTTCTACTCCCATGTTTATGGATGATTCTGTAATATCATATAGCTGTAAGTTCAATAAAGACTGCTAAGGGATTAGCTGCTGGGTTAAGGGAAACACCCCACTTTGGATCTCTCTATATAAACACGGCTGTTTCATAGATCATATCATCATTATTTCTGTATGCTTCAGAATCCTGATTTTATTTATCCTCTCAACATTTTGGTGAGACAAGAAAGATCTGTTATTGATGAAGATAACAGGAACTGATTTTAGGCATTGAATCATAGAATACAAAAGGGCATAGTCAGTTCCAAATCACTAAATAATTCCCATTTTATGCAGATGGTCTGTGCATGTACCATGGTTATGAGGTACCAGCTTAGACTTTCCCTAGAATGGGACCTTAAACTGGACATTGCTACGGAGGTGTCTCAAATTGTCTCCAGTTCTGGGGTTGTAGACTATAACCTGCATACTTTCCTCACCTACAGATGCACCAGGGCCAGGGCTACAGCCTCTCGTTTGCTTCATGGGTCGTGGGAAGGTGCCTTAACCCATGCAGGACTCCTGATCTTCTCCCAGAATTACTTACTTTGAACTCTTGACTTGCAAAGTAAAAGGTCACCATGGTATTTCTAAAATGTGATAGCTTTTTGGATGGTTGTGTTAGACATCACTTTTGACCTAAATGTTTATGTTTCCTGCTGGAAAAGACTAGTATCACGCCATTTTGTGTAGCACAGAAACTGTCTAATACTGAGTCTTCTTTGGCTCAAAAAAGATCACAGTGCTCTCAAAAACGCCGTGTATTCACCTTGTGCAACACAGAATCCCTAAGAACCCTAAATCTGCTTATTGCCTATGGATTTTTGAGAATCTCGTCTGTCATCCTCTATTAATAAAGACAGTTGGACATACAACCCAGCAATGACATACACGTGAATGCTGAATTAATTTTATTTACTTATTTATTTACTTATTTAATTTTATTCACATACATAGAGGGATTAAAACATGAATGTGTACTGCTTAAATGCAGGGGTTTTAACTACACGTATTTCAATCAGAGATGGAAAGAAAAAAATATTGTAGAGGCTGAGAATGTTTAAAAACAAGGAGAACCATTTTGTCTTGGCCATACATTAAATAAAAATAAAGCAGAGGCCTTGCTTTACTTCCTGTGAAGTACAAAGTATATGTTCAAATGTATTACAAAAACCCCTAACAAACAAATAAACAAAAAAAAACAACCAACCAAAAAAAAAGACTTTTTAACAAGGAGAAAAAAACACAGAGTAAAAAGTCATATTCAAGAAGGAAGACTTGTTGAAGTATGAACGGGAAATTTGCCAAAAGAGTAATGCTTCTGAAGGAAGCAGTGCGTGCCAATTTTCAGTCCAAAGCAAAATGTCTGTAGCTGAGGTCTTAACTTCTGGAACAAAGGGATTGTATGCTACATAATTCTCATAAAACAAGCAAGTAATCTCTGCACATGTCTGTGTTAAAAATGAATGAAGCATTCCAATTTTATAAATGAGTAGTAATGAGTCCTGAACATTTTTAATTACTTTTAGTTCCACTGCAGAAAAGGAACAAGGACAGCATTGTAGTAAGACCTTGTAAGCTAAAAAAAACCCCAAACCACGACAAAAAAACAAACAAACCTGAAATTACATCACTGCTAGACCTGCCTCCTCTATAAGTACCAAACTTTCATGTATGTGCTTGGACACAGCACGTTTGTATCTTTCAGAGAACATGGAAACCAAACTCACTCTCACTTGCCAACACAATGTCTTGCCAGGCACAGGGAGCTGAGACAGACAGTAGGTAGAAAATGCATTTTTGCAACATCTCTCTGATTTCTGTCTTTGGATAGGATATGCATCGTTAATGGCTTGCCTTGGAAGACTTTAATTCTGTGGTCTAGACAGCAACCAACGTAAATAAGCAGATAATGTCCTATACAGAGTAGAAGATAATAAAGAAACTAGTGTGAGTACAAGTTGACTTGTTATTACAGTAGTTTGGGTAGTCATGCAGTCTCTTCTTTCACAAGGTTATTGATATACTTGTACCCTCAGAGAGTGTAAAGCAAATCCTAAATTTTTAATCAGGATAATGATGGAATGTATTGGCCATTGCCCAGGAATTCTGTTCTCTGCACACCATTCCAGGTAGAAATAGGAGTAGATGTTCTCAGTACTGTATAATGATCACTCACAGCATATCTTCCCATATATTTCAGGTCCGGAATCTCCTTTAAAGTGACCGTGTTGAACTCATATTGCCAGCTGTTGCCACAGCCTTGGCAACACAAGTATTTCCTTGTCCCTTCACAGAGACCTGTGCGGTCTTTCATGTGTTAGTGTCATAGAAAAAAGCATTAACTTTGTGACCTATGAGATGCTGCATAACAATAGCCTAGTGTAGTCCAACCAATATTAACAGTACAAAATTTATCAATTGGCCTTAAAATGTTCCTGTGCTAAGAAAGAAGTGGGACAGGCACTAGTCCATGTTGAAGGCTCTATAGAACCTCTACAATGGCAAGCTGGGCCAACTCTGTGTCTCCTGTGAGTGCAGTGGCTGGATACTCATGTTGGCATTCTGATATCTCCACGTGAGCTTTCAAGTGAACTCTGCTAAGCATTCATCATTCACCTGAAGCCCTCAGTTATTAATGGTGATCACTAACAATTATAAACCCAGTATCTCCCACTGGCTGTAAAGGGCAATCAACAATTATGTGGTGGTAAAAGTTTATGATCCTTGAGATGGGGTGTATTTATCTGTGAATCGCTGGTTCAGAGGTACATGGTCACATTCCTGATCCTGAGTGACAATACGACCTTATCTCTGCAGCAGCAGTTTGTTACCTTTGTGAGTATTCACTCTTGTCAAGTCATTTCCAGACTCTGGGAACCTGATCAGCCCAGACTCCTACACGCTAGTGATACACCAATTTCGTAAACATAAAACATTTCATTTCATATAACATTTCATGTTGCAGAGATCACTGTGGATGATACAGCATCACAGAGCATTCATGTATCTGCTTTAAGTGTGGGGTTGATGTGTACTTTTTTCCTCTCTGGTCCACCATGCTTCCTGAAAAGAAACCAGTTGAGTCCTTAAATCCTGCAGATAGGGTGTTCAAGTGTCAGGTCTGGTATGGTGTTCTGTCAACATTGGGATGTAGTCTGAGGCTGTGAGAATTTAAAATGAGTCACTTGGTTCCTTAGAGCATCTCTTGGAGAATTTGAGATAATTCAGAATTACCCACATTAGATTCAAGAAGATGTGCCAAACTGGAAGCTATATGCACTGGGTCATTTTGAATCCCAAGGCTCAGAGCACCCTGAAAACAGCCTTAGACCTGCTCTGAAATTTGCTGAATAAACGGTGTGGGCACAAACCTTGCAGTTGTTGTGAAAAGGACAACCTAGTAACCTGAATTTTTTTTTTTTTTTTTTTTTTT
>VWZK01016122.1:0-151734 GCA_013396935.1 Baryphthengus martii
AGGTCCCTTCCAATCCCTAACATTCTGTATTAATTTTTAGCATTTATTTCCTTAGTAGCACCATTTTTGTCTATAAAGCTTCTAATGAAGCCCTGGGTTTGGTACCTAACTAGTATTTCCATTTGTTATATAAGATTGTTGGCTTCCTACTTTATCTTTGCTGTGAGAGGCCTCCTATACAATCAAGGAAAATTACAGAAAATATATGTTTGTTGTCATTATAGTCATCAGAATTGCATCTCTAAATGCGTATAGAGCATAAATCTCTTGAGTTTTATGTTACATTTATGGATTTCTTAATACATTATATGCAAGGATTTAAAATCTTTCTGTAGTACTTTTGAGGTCCACTAATAAAAATTGAAAATATTATTAATAAAGCTATAGGTATTTTTGCTCGATCCATATACATTTATATCATCAAAGCCTGAATAATTAGTTTTATAGGAAGATGTTTTGTATACATTTCAATAAATACACCTGAGACGCACATTTATGAACATTACAAAAAAATTAAGCATCACTATTAAAAGGAAATACGCATTATAATTATGTATGAGCAATATTGGAAATTCTGGAAAAAGAACAAAGACAGAAAGCTTTGTATGGTTTAAGGGAGAGATTTGTAGTTCTCACATTTGCCAAAGGAAATTAGTCAGCTCAACTTCAACTTTTTTACTCTGCAAATATATTAGAATTCTTTGCTTTCCTTCTGGCTGCACAGGTATGAAGTTTAAAGATCCATACTCTTACAAAATTAGTCATGGTTTTGACAGATTTGGTCTCTTGTTTCTCAATGTCAAGCAATGGTAAAAGTTTTTGAAATGCTTCAATACATGGATTATCACAACTTCTTAAAATGTAATTTTATATGTACAATTCTTGGTTTGTTATGCAGACAATGTAGGATACAAACCTATAATTTAAAAATAGCTTTGTTACTTTCAATTCAGATAGTCTCTTAGATAGACTGATGCATCATTCTTTGAAGTGTCTCTTTTTCTAGGAGCTGTTTTTCTGTGAGCCTTTTCTCTGATGTGGTAAATTGTCCTTCAAGACAATAATCATGCTAATGCAAAAGGACGTTTTCGCTTCAGCTGTAGATCTCATTGCTATTTCTTTTGCTGTGTTCTAATTTAAGTTTATATTGGGCAAATGAGATATGGTTTGGTTTTCGCACGAGCAGGAACTTCTATTTGAAACTATATAGATAGAGTAGCTACAAATTGTTCCTTCTAACAACTCCCTGTAATATTTTTCAGATGTTAGTCTTTAAACCAGGAAAGAACTTCCAATTACAATTAGTAGATTTTACCCTTCAATTCTTGCTGAACTCCAAGCCTCCATTTCCCCCTTCTTTCTCTGCCTTCAGTTGTTTCAGTATGAATATTGACTTTGCAGGGAATATAAAATTTTATCTTATTTGTACAGTCCACATGTCTTTGAAAATAAGGAGCCATAGTCCAAGGTATAGATCGCTGGAGTGGAAAGCTGGATTCTCATCCTAGCCTTGTCTTGACAGTTTGTGAAATCTGTGTAGGATTCCCTGCAGCTTATTTTCTGCAGGTATGAAAGGAAGAAAAATAACACCTATTATTTTCTCAAGTGCTTTTGGGATTTAGAAATGTGAAATGGAATGTTAGACTGTAACATTCACCAAAATATTCTTGATGTCTCTGCGATCTCTGTAGATACAATCAATATGAAGGTACTTGTTAAGAACAAGTATCAACACACTAGAAACATCTTATATACATATAATTAACAAAGTAAATAATATTTCATTTTGATAAACATTGAAACTATTTGAAAAATTAGTTATCTTTACATTGGGACTCTTCCACTCACCAGAAAGTTTGAAGTTATTTAGTCATTATTTTCTTTCTCGATTTCAGCTCATTGTGATGCTTTAATTCTGGCATAGACTTTCTATTTACACACCAAACTGCAGGATGTTAGACATCATAAGTCACCTTGTTCATCCCAGTGTGTTCATTACACAGATAATTATCTCAAATGTTCATGTCAAACTCCTGATCTTTTCTTTCATAAAACAACCAAACCAAAAAAAATGTAGCATGCCTGAAAAATTCACTCCCAATCTGGGCTCTGTAGCTCAAACAGTCCTGACTCTCCTAAATTATGACAGCTTGCATTTAGATGGAAATATTCTTCTAGAAAGATGGTCTAAGTTCTTGAAGTCAGAAGTGATCCTTCTGCAAATTGTGAGAAACGCCAAGAAAAATCCAGCACTCATTTCTGCTCTTTTTTATGTCGTATGTCTATCACTGGATCACTCCATTTACTGGAAGAGCTTGACACTGTGACTACCCCAGCAGGAGCCCAGTATTTATCTAGAGTCAATAGATACCAGAATAAGGATATGAGCAGGGACAAAAGCAGCTCTGGTTATTCACCAGCTCCTCCACCCATCCTCTGTCATAGTGAGATGACATCAGAAATGTTAATTCTCCTTTCCTGGTGAAACCAGTCCACTCTCGCTGCTTAGCAGAACACGGTTTTGGGTCAAGACAGTAACAGGCTGCAGGAATTAGGGGAATTGCTGGAAACATGCCTGCAGAGGTGTACATAGGCAACAACTGGAGCAAAGCATCAGTCTTAGAATAAAATCATTAAGGTTGGAAATGATCTTCAAGATCATCAAGTTCAACAGTCTACTAAACATTATCATGACCCCTAAACCATGTCCTGAAGAAGGAAAGTATCTTACATGCTGTTACGAAGATACATCCATGCCTGCATTAAAAATATTCTAAAATATCACTATAGTTGCTAAAACTGTTAAAACCAGTCTCTTCTGAAATTCTTAAAAAAAACTCAAAACTTAAATATGTTAGGTGTTTGATCAGAGTCAACAAGAAGGGATCTGCTTTTAACCTTGGTTACCAACAGTGGGAAATAACAGAATATTAAAAAAAAGCCACAAGCTACAGTGGTAGCCAAAACCATCTAAGTTCTGTGGCTTGGTATGTTTTACAAATATGGGCATTTAGGTTTTTACATCAGTTTCCTTAGTCCTCTGGCCACTGTTCTTGGTCACTGACACCAACAGAAAGGCTGTTCTTGGAACTGAGAAAGTACATGGACTAGACGCATTATGGAAGTTTGGGTGGGAAAGCAGAAAGTACACAATACCTGGAAAAATACAGAGAAATATTTGAAGCTGGACCAGAATATTTGTAAGGGGAGTGTACTGCACTGAGGCCAGTGACAGTTTTGCTAGAGCTCAGGCCCCTGTCTGTTCTGCAAAGGAACAGGGAACAGTGGATCTCATTCCAGTGGAGACTGGATGTCAGCACTATAGCAGTGCTGGAGGCCCAGGGAGCAAGAGCAGCAGCTGGGAGGATGACTCAGGTAGTAACATAAAAGAGGGTCCCAACAATAACATTTGAAAATAATACCTCCTAGAGATAAGTTACTGCTGAAGCAACCTTCAGAAAGATTCATTAATATATATTAGAAATCACTTATTTAGCTCTGAATATTATCAGTGACCTTTCACTTTGCCACAATGTGGTTAATATAATATTTCAGCTCTGCTATGAAGCCATATTCTATTGTGGTTCTAATCAAAGGAGACTGGATATTTAAGAGTATCACCAGGTAAATGTTTGCAGATATTTTAAGATATACAACTTTAACAACTCATTAAAATAAAGATAAAAGCATCAGAGAACTTACTGATTTCATATTCATTCAAATAGTTTGTGAATAAGTTTTCTTACATTTCTTGCCCAAAGTTTGTTAGGTACTAAGATGACAATTTCAAGACATGAAGCTTCTTCTCTGTCTGTCATATAATCAAATCTTTACTTCCTCCTCCTTCTGGCTTATTATGGGAAGTCATAGGCTCCTGTCTATAACATCATAAAGGCAGTTATATAATAGAAATAGTTGTCACTAGTAACCATAATATTTGTTATGAAATTGTAAAACACATAAGTGTATAGGAATTGATTTTAATTAAATCTTGTCAAAAGAATAAATTTTCAAAGCACAAAGCCCACAGCATTCAGGACAATGCAGTGGTATTCTTCTAAACAAAGGCACTTCATGTCAAATTAACTTCCTCTTAAATAGATTAATAACTCTCCCTGTTGTACCTCATTATATTCTCCAAACCAAGCCTAGAAAAAAAAAGAGAGGAGAAAAGAAAAAAAAAAAAAGAAAAAAAAAAAGAGAGAGAGAACAAGACTAATCAACTATTCTCATAAAAAATAATAATTATTAAAAATGAAAAAACTCCCATTAGAATACAAGATGGATATAGTATCAGAAGATTAATGGGACATGAACACTTTCTCTCTGAAATCTCTATTTCAAAGTTAGACCATTTCAAAAGCAACTTAAAAGCTTTATTAAAATCATTCAATTACTTATGTGAGTAGGGTTGAAGTCTCAGTTCATTCCCTAATGGACTTTAAATCCATGTAGAAAATCAGTGAAAAAAATCAGGTGGAATTCTCTCTTATCCAAAAGCACATCTCATACCTTTCTAAACTTGTGCATTTTAAACAGATCTTCTCCTTCCATTAGCAGCTTACTGTGTTCAATTTTATTCTTTCACATAGTTACGGGCGAGTTGTGTCAAACCCCAAGCTAGGCTGTTTATTAGACACATAAATATTTATCTTATGATTTACACAAAGTCCCCAGTTTCCATCTTTATGCCGTCTCTTACACTGTACAGAAGACAGAAAAAAAAAAATCAAACCCCAGAGCCGTACAACCTACAGGCAAAGAAATATAAGACATAAGTATGGTGAAGACTTTCTGTATCCCAGGTGCAATATGTGGTATTCTTTTCTGGACATAAGGTAAATAAGCAAAGAAGCAGGAAAGAAAAATGAATCTCACCTTGGGGAACATCTACACAAGAAATCACAGAGAAGTCTACAACAGCTTTCAAAGGTAACCCATAAATCCCATGCACATTAATACATTCCCTGTACGGACTACTTATTGTACACAGTTACTTTTTTATTTAGGAGCATATTCTTGTTTACATATCTAAAATTAATGTTAATGAAAATCATTTGTTTAGGTTCTCAAGTGAGTAAAAAGCAAATGTCAGAGTTCTATTAGCCTGCATAGTCTCAGTTCTTTGCATTTCTGTTCTTTTCATCAAGTGAGGCAGGCATTCTGGGGGGGTTAAAAAACCTCATAAGTGCATATTAAGAGTCAATAACACACTGAATACACATAGAGCTTCTGACTTGAAACTGGGAAATGGCCAAATAGATATGTTCATTTTCTAATTTTTGACTATTTTACTTCACGGCTTACATGTCTTCAATCTGTGGCAAGGGAGTTAACCTAAAGAGAGGGTGTGGTTCTGGTTCCAGGTCTAATTAGTAGAACTTGATCCAGCTTCAAGGAATTTCTACTATGATGAAGAACCTCGTTCCGATACGACCTCCAGAAGAGAAGCTGGAGCTGTATATGAGCTTCAGAAACAAATTCAAGAAGGCAGACTGGCCTACCTGGTTTTCATTTTGTCCTCTCCAAATCAGCTCCATGGCAGCTGTTCTGGTAAGTCCCAGTGCAGTAATTTTTGTTACTACCTATTTTATCAGTGGCATACTTCAGGCCTCTTAATGTTTTCTTTGCTTCATTATTGTTTCATTATACATGCTGAGTCTTTCCGAAGAAACGTAACTGAGGACAGAAACATCAGTTTGTAAAGGTGCATAACTGAAAGCAAAGCAATTAAAATACCTGTGACAAAAGGTATAGAATAAAGCTTGAGAGCTTTCTTGCTCGTAAATGTCAAAAGTTCAAATAATCACTTAACAGATGAAAGGTTCTAGAGAGTCATCAATATGTATAGGAAATATAGATAAAAATTAACATAAACCGAATGTAAATAGTTAAAGAAAAGATAAATAGAAGTATTAAATTTCCTTCTTTCTGCTTTAAAGATTCAAATTTGATTAAATTTCAAAACACAGTTCAATTTCATTATGAAAATCAGGTTGTCCGCATTACTTAATGACTTAATTCTATTGCCTGTAGTGAGGTGCCTAGCAGCTGTATCTTCCATAGCTAGGCAAAAAAATAAAATAAAATAAAAAATAAATCTAATCACCAACTACAAAACGTTTATAGACTTGTAAAGGGTACGTAAAGGTGTAGAAGAGAACCAGAACTGAGAATCTTCCTCCTTGGGCAGGTAAGCATCTTTCTTCATTATAGATCCATTAAAAACAAAATAAATAATACAAACAACAAAAAAAGTTTTTCTTAACAAAAAAACAAACACAGCCATCCTGTTGTAACATATTTGTTTCAAATAGACAAGAAAACCTAGTCTGTTACTCACAATCTCAGATAACATCAGTATCCTATATTGGAAAAAAGGTCTCCAGCCATGCTGAGGATCCATACAAGGGGCTAATAAGGGTATCTCTGTGAGAAAATGAACATAAATTACCTTTTGAAGAAAATTTCGTGTAATTCTTAACAGAAGGATCCTTCTAGTTCCATCAAATGTGTGCCACTGTCACAGTTTAGGGTCAGGGCAGTCTGCTAGATCTATAACAAACACCCTCTGTTAATTTCCCTCCTGCCCCAAAGGGAAAGAGAAAGGGAGTAAGGCAGAGAAACTTACTGATTAGAAAAGAAAGCTAAAACAGCTTTAATGAAAATTATAATAATAAAATTGAATATGGATATATACAAATACATATATAACATCAGTATCAAACCCAGCCCCACTGATGGCAATTATGCCGCTATCACCACTGATGCTGTGAAGCAGGCTCTGCAGGCACTGGGGAAGTCCCAGACTGGGCCCAACAGCAGATGGGAACCAGATTCAGGAGCTGGTCTCTGGAAATGGATACAGGAACATACAGATCAGCATCAAAGGCAGAATGGACAGAGTCCTTCTTGGACACCAGCCATTGAAGAGAGCTTGACTCTCATGACTCCTCAGCTTTATACTGAATATGACGTATATGGAATGGAATACCTCGTTGGTCAGCTTAGGGTCACCTGTCCTGTCCGCTCCTCCCCGCAGGTGCAATCTTTTGCTTTCTGTATCCCCAACATGGTACACAAGATTTAACAGTGACCTTGGTCTGCACATCAGTCCTTGGTAGTAACTCTAAACATTAAGCATTATCATTGCTAGAAGCAGGCACTGTTTGTGAAAGTCTGCCGTTAACTTCAGAAAGTGCAGTTAGCGAGAAGAGACGGAGCTGAAAAGTATAATCACATAACAGAATTGTTCTGTTCTAACTCAAACCAGGACAGCTACATATTATTTATTTTATTAATTTTGAGTTGTATTTTTTCCATCCTGCATTCTTCATATTTCATTTTATTTACTCCCTGTGCTAGTGAAGCATTAAAAACGTTCTTAAGTCAGAAAAACACTAAGTAACAGAAACATTTACTTTCTCTGAAGATAATTCCAGAGACATAGGTTATTTCCAGCATACAAAGAGCTGATGAAAAAATACTGTATTAGGGAAGATAGCAGGGTATAAGCAATGACCCTGGAATTTAAAGAGAAGGAACAGACTAGTAACAAGTCAACCACTTACTACCTTGTATGCAACAAATGAGTGTTGTCATAATCCAGCTTGCAATTCAGCTAATGTAAATCATTGCATTGGACCAAGAAACATATTCCAGTTATGAGCTGTCACATGGGATTTTACAACCACTCTAATTTTCTTTTTAATATTACTCATCGGAACAGTAGATGAAAAAAATAAAATTACAAAATTAAACATTTTCAAGGAAAAATTATTCTCACAGCTCTTGTTATCTTGTTTTATATGTGGGCAAATATGGAGAGAAAATCAGCCAATGTTGAGAGTTGTGTTCAACCAGTAATGAAGTCATGCAATTCATACATATTCAGCAAATAATAAAGTTATGCTTCCCACAGAAAACACAATCCACAAAATTCACAGCCTTTTGTAAAAATGGTGCAAAAATGCATCTCAGAAAATCCAAGATGGCAGCTCTCAAATGTTTTCTCCTATTAAATATACTAACTGGTAATGAATTTACAATGTTCCCAGATTTACTCCAGTATTACTTTACATTTACAGTTCAAATATTTTTCAAAATAAATTAACTGATTTTCTCTTGTTGCAACTCAAACAGATTACTTTTTATCTGCCTTGAAACTGTAGGAAAGGTTACCTCTTCTTCTTTACAACAAAATTGTGTAATTCTGGGCAGTAATTGTGTCTCCATTACATATCTCCTAAGCATTCACAGTCTCAGTCTTTTTTTTTTTTTCATATGTCATGTTGTCTCAAACATCTTCTGGTGGCCTTTATCTTTCCTGCTGTTCATTCAATGCCCAGAAGAACATAGCATTCCTGTGAAAGGCTTACCAGTACTAGACAGTGCAGTCATGTCACTTTACAGATCCATATCTATAGTCAGTTATTCCCACTCAGTTACAATATCTTGTGCTGTCTTGAAGAGCCTTGTATTATTTTCATACATTTCCAATCTGTTAAGACTTGCTGAATTTTAAACCTTTCTCCAAAATAATTTAATTCTCTTGTGGTTTCAGGTGGTCTGAAACAGCAATAATTCAACTGATTAGTAGAAGTTTTTAATACCACAGGATCCAGATATCTTACATTTCCATTTTGAAAACAAAACAAACAAACAACAACAACAAAAAAAAAATCAATGAAAACAGCTCTCTCTGTATATTTGTACAACCACTTTTGCACCCATGCTACAGTACTTTTCACAATAACCTATCTCAACAGCTTGCTTATTAGCAAGATGGGTGAAGCAGTGCCAAAAGTCT
Organism: Baryphthengus martii; assembly: GCA_013396935.1. Classification (NCBI taxonomy): domain Eukaryota; kingdom Metazoa; phylum Chordata; class Aves; order Coraciiformes; family Momotidae; genus Baryphthengus; species Baryphthengus martii. The sequence goes on from VWZK01016122.1 coordinate 8,810, forward strand.
TTCTGAAACAAAGATGTATGATATTGACAGTTTATTTCTGTAGAGAGATCAGTTACCTCCCAGAATTATTGAGGAAATTGAAGATAAAATTCTGGATTATAATCCCCATATCCTTTTCCCTTTCCTACCTCTTCAAAGATGCACATTGTATTTCCCTGGTTTTAGCCTTCTGGTACTTCATATACCTTTCAGAAATTATCAGTGAGAATTTTTCTGCAATTGCCTCAGACAGTCTTTACAAATCCTAAAATTAAAGAGTTCTCCAAGGTCCTCATTATTTTGTTATGTTCAATATAAGAAATTACACTTTAAGGAAAAAAACAAGCCAACAAACAAAACATACAAAAAGACAAATTATAAAACAAACAAACAAACAAACAAAAACACTAAAAAAACCCAGTACACAACCCAGTTCTGTATCACTGAATTTCAGGACAGATGGGTTTAATTTCTGCTTTATGACAGTTAGGTACTGATCATAACAACATGTCAGGACCCCAGTAGCTCATACAGAATTCTCCACGAGCAGAAGATATGATGGAGGACAGGAAAAACTCAGGAAAACAATTGTGTTAAACCAAGTGTTGCATTCATAAAATTGTATCCTATCCTAATCCAAACCTGGTAGTAGGTCTGAATAAGCACATTTTAAACCATATTGTTTAACTTTCAACACTTTATTTTATTGTTCATCTGAATCACAGACATGCCTCTATGAAACAAGTAGTTCCATGATCATCAAGGAGTTGTGAAGACAATTTGTCTGGATTCATGCCTGTTGTTTACTGATGCTGTGATTGTATCACTTCTGAAAATTAGGAATACTTAAAAGGACTATCTCATATGTGAATTCTCCACTGCCCATCATCAAAGAAGTCCATGCTGTAGCGTCTGAAGTGGACAAGATTCTTTGACATTTGTTCTTCCTCCTGTCCACGGTTTTCATATTATTTTTATGATTTCAGGAATTATTTTCCTGATAAAAGTCTAAATTGAATCATCTTACTCTCAATAACTAAAAAGAGAGAGTGAATCCTGAAATAAGACATCTTAAGACAGGTGAGACAGTCCCACCTTTAGAATATACTTAGACTAGGATAGTTTAATATTTTTCTGAACTCCCCTTACTTTTTATCCCTTAGTCATCAAATGTAGTTCAATAGGAAAAGTCTTCCTGACATAAAACTTGAAGATGGCTAAAAATAAAAATTATCACATCCTAGCAAAGATATTTTTTCTCGCCTTAGCTTTCACCTTCAGTGTCAGGATACAGAGAAAGAAAAGAAGTAGTCACATGAGGACTTATCACCTCAAAATCTTCAAACTAAATTTGATCAGTTCCTTCTGTGAGATAATAACATGGACTGTGAGAAATACTAGGATCAAAGTTTTGCAGACAGTGGTAGCCCCGGGATAACACAGCAGTGAGTCAGCACAGCAAGACTTTCAACAGATTTTGTTAGTGAGTAAAGGATTCAGAAATACAAGACAGAGGACTGGAAAATTACCCAGCAGCTCACAAATGTTTGCAGGATATCATAGAATCATTGAATGTTAAGAGTCGGAAGGGACCTCAAGAGATCATCTAGTCCAACTCCCCTGCCAGAGCAGGATCTCCTAGGGTAGACCACACAGGAACACATCCAGGTGGGTTTTGAAAGTCTCCAGAGATGCAGACTCCACAAACTCTCTGGGCAGCCTATTTCAGTGTTCCATCACCCTCACAGGAAAAAAGTTTCTTGTCATGCTGAGGTGGAACCTCCTGTGTTCTAGCTTATACCCATTATTTCTTGTCCTGTTACTGAGCACCACAGAAAAGAGACTGTCTCCTTACCCTTGACACCCACCTCTTCCATATTTATAGACATTAATAAGATCCCTTCTCATCCTTCTCTTCTCCAGACTAAACAGCTCCAGTTTTCTCAGCCTTTCCTCATAGTAGAGGAGTTCAAGTCCCTTAATCATCCTCATAGCTCTCCATTGGACTCTTTCCAATAGATCTCTGTCTCTTTTACACTGGGGAGCCGAAAACTGGATACAGTATTCCAGATGTGGTCTCACCATGGCAGAGTAGAGGGAGCGGAGAACCTCCCTCGACCTGCTAGACATAGTTTTCTTAATGCACCCCAGGATGTGCAGAAGGAAAAATCAGATTTGTGTTTATGGGAAATAAAATCTCCACTTGATTATCCCAGTAACAGAAACTCAGCAGAAAAATACGCACACTGACAGGGAATCCACTTTTTGCCAAGTTAAAAAAAAAAAAGTATTCACACACCAGTCCTCAAGGCCTGTCCCACTGATCATGCTTGGTTTACTGCTGCAGAGCAAAGCAGAGCCTGGCAGGGAGTTAATGCAGACTAGCTAGATACTGTTATTGAATAGCCTACCTTAGTGTACACTGATTTCACTTTTAAACAAGCATCAGCCAAGGAATAAGGACCAAAATCTGTTTTACAAGAGATAAGTAATACTGGTGAATTTTCTGACAGAGAATCTATGATAAATGGACTAATGACACAGAACAAAACCTGAGTGTTACATTCAAAACTGACAAAGCTTGAAATCAAAACCTGGCTCTGACACGCCTTTGTTCTGACTAGGTCTGAAAGCTTTAATAATTTACTCATGTAAAGTGGCATTATTAATATTTAAGCTCAAAGATGAGTAGACATGTAGAAAATAACATTAAAACCATGGAGTATTATTTCCTTTATTTCCTCTTTAGTCATGTTTTACAGCTGTAAATATCAATAAAGGCATATTAAATTTGTATTTATATCCCACCTGGCATACTGGAGAAAATCTAAATGACATCTGCCTCACTGATTACCCTTAAAATGTAACTGCTGAAGTTCGTGTGTATAGGCACATGCACAGATACAGGATTGATGCTTCTCACACACACATTAACTTTCTCTATATGCAATATCAACAGAAATTCTAAAAATTCCTTGACATCCAAAATGAGATGTGTTTATTCTTCAGTTTAATTATAATCTAGTGAAAGATATTATTTTTCTTGAGAAGTAATTTAAAAACAAGAACATTCATAAAAAGCTAATTAGTGTTTCTTTCACTGATTTCCATCTCTTTGTTCAGACACACATACGGTTCGCAATCACAGGCACTCTCATTGCATCAGCCTCTGCAGGACTGGTTTTCAATCACACAGAGAGCTTGGCAACAGAGCCTACTTTTTTTTTTTTTCGAAGTCTAATTCAGAAACGTACATTGTTGTCCTGTTCCCTGGCAGTCACACCAAACTTCAATGCACCTGTTAGTTGAAGTCACTCTGAAATGGACTAATTGGTAAAGATAACTGTTAAACAATGTCAGAAATTTTTTATATCTGCAGACTGGCTCCTAACAGGCTGGGGTGTTTTTGTTGTTTTGTTTTTTGTTTGATTGTTTTTTTTCCCACAGGAAGGGTTATGTGATGGTTTCTTCTTTATTTTTTTTCCATAAATAAAAAGGAGAAACACAAATCATGCTTAAAAATTAAAATTACTAAAACTTCTAGCTATTTAATCCTTAAATTAAGACTGAATCAACATAGTTGTTAATATATAACATCTTAAAACTAAAAAGCATTCACGGAGAGGTATTTGAATGTGTCACATCTATTCCAGGAAATAAAAGGGTGAGGGCACAGGACCAAGCACTAACATGTAATTGTCCATACTGTTTGACATTTAGCCAGCTCCATGTCACAGCATTAGCACAGGCTTCACCCCAGTGCCTGGGTATAGTTTGGGGTTAGCTGAGCTCCAGCAGACGCTTTTTATGCTGTCATCCTGTTTTGGGGGCGTGAAGCAATCCAGATGGGGGTATATGATCTGTGTCACACCAGTTGGCCTTCCAGCCAGAAAACAGCAGCTGTGTCATTTCATTTATCAGTCTTGCTATAGCTGTTAGTTTATAGAGGCAAACACATGAAAAAATGTGATCAATAGTGGGATTCCTCCTTATTTCTTCATTGGGAAATAAAACAGGCTCGATATCCTTAACAGAAGTAAACAAATCTAGAACTAGACCTAAAAGAAGTGTCTTTGGGAAGTTCAGGATCATCAAGCCATGTGCTTTATACGTTACACCACTGCACACAACTAAAATTTTTGTTTTAGATTGTCATCTCCACATGCATTACCTCAAGAGCACATTGTCTTTTTGTTTGCTTCACACTCAGGAAATAGCTATGAAACTCTATTTCATCTCAGATCCAGTGAGTGTAACCTAGAAAGCTTCTTTCCACAGATACAGTCTGACAAATCCAGAGAAATCCAAATGTTCATATCACTGCACAAGGCATGGAGAGATGAACTCTTTCTCCTGAGCTGCTGAAATTGCAGAAGTACATAGACAAGTTATATTCTATAAAGAAGACATTACCTTAGCAGTAATACTGTAAAATTACTAACATTAAAAAAAAAAAAAAAAGTCAAAGAACAGCTCATCTACCTGTGAACTAAGAATTAAAACAATGTTCATAACTGCAAGGTAAGATAGGATTTGGCATTTGAAGGAGAAAGAACCACTGGGAGCAAGAGCTATGCAGCTGGCAGAATCAGCCCCCAGGCCCTGGCAGGCCCTGGGCAAACAGAGCTGTCCTGCTGCCTCCTGCAGAGACCACAACAAAGTCTGCAGCTTGAGAGAGAGCTCTGCAAAAACGTGTAGGAGCTGGATCCACGGGACCAGGACTTGCTGACTTGTGAATGACCCCAGCATTTTCTCAGCAGAGAAAAAGCACAGGCAATAAAGAGCAGAGGTGTCAAGAACCAGTTGAATCTGGAGATTCATTTTCGGATACATTGGCTTTTATGTCAAGGTGACCGACTCAAATCCAGCTAATAGCAGATTGTTAGTCTACAGAAGCTTTCATAGGTACTCATGAGAGATGAGGCTTTCCCAGTTCCAAAGGGTGAAATATCTAATACTGGTATTCTCAAAGTGAAACACACTTTGCCATTCTCTTACAGTCCCCCTGGACTTTAGGGATGACTTCATGAAGCAACACATTTGTGCAGAAATGCAGAGGAGACTTTACTACACAGCTGACACCGGAGATGTTATATGCTCAAATTGTCTTAGAAAAAAAAATAGGAAAGCTAAAGTAAAGCCCAACCTGGGCAACAGTAACTTGGAAGCTGAGCACAGGCAGTTTAAATCGTGATAGAAAAGCTTCATGATGGAAGTCCACAAGGAAACAGGAGATATGCAAACACGGTGATGTGTGCACTGTTGCAGAAGATGAGAATTACATAGCCTTAAGCTGCAGGTGAAATTTGTCCTGGACTGCAGAAGGGCCCTTTTATTAAATGGCACAATGAAATGTTTAATAATGTTTGTAATTTTCTTACAAACATTTTAGACTCCATATACAAGGTAAGGTCAAATTTTATGGGTGGATAAAATGTACACAACTCTAATGAAATCAATGTATACCAAGTCAGAAGGATGCAGTAAATCACCGAAGAAAATTGCCCTCAAACTTATCTTTACTCTTTAGACCAAAGAATGTGGTGATTGTTGTTAAGCCTGATTTCTTTAATAATGCACATACAGTAATAAAAGGTACAGCTTTCTCCTTAAGAAAAATAACTGTGGTTTTGGATGGTAAATTAGTGTTTGGCTAAAAATCATAACAATAAATGCTTGGGAAAAAAATATTGGAATGGAAAAAGAGGATAATTTGTAATTATATAATGTAATTTATTTATAATTTAAATGAAGATGTATTATCCAAATTATAGTAAAGAATGAACATAATTTATTAGATAGAAATTTTACAAAATATGGTCAAGAAATCAGCGCTGTTTAAAGGTAGACCCGAAAGCCAGACTTCCAACAATTCAATTTTTTTTTTAGTCCTAGCTATCATGATTTTCATTATGTGTAAGCAAAACATTACCTGACTAATTTGCATTCACTGCTGAATCATATAGTGGCAAAACCAAAACAAAGAAAATAAAAAAATACCAGACAGAGGTGAAACAACTTCTCTGTCCTCTTCCTCAAAGTGACAGAAACTTTTAAAGGTCATTTCCTAAGTAAGTATCCAGCTGTCACTGTTACCGCCATTCTTACATATCTCTCTTCGTGTTCTCTCCTCTTCAGGTCTATTGCTCTGGACTGAAAATAATACATTCTAAAAAAAAAAAATAATAATTGTCTGAAATTTCTTTCTTACTACAGAAGATTTTTGTCAGGGAATAGTGAAATCAAAGATCCAAATTTATAAAAAGATAATAAAAATACAATAGCCCTCTTCAGAAGAACTGATAAGTACCTGTTGAACTAGTCTATATGTTAATGTACTTGCTTTTATATTACACAAAACCAGATAAATTAATAATTCTTCTAACATCTCTAGCAATGATAAAAACAAAGAAAAAAATCAATTTCTTTACGTCTTCCTTACAATCAGTAAACATTTGTCTAAGTCACTTAGCCTTCAATGAAAAATTCGCTATATTTCTTGTACAAGTAACAAGCAAAATAGTTTAAACATAAACTCACATTGAAAAATGTGTAATTTCTCAAGAGCTTAGGCAGCTATTTTAACATTCTCACTTTTTAACTTTTATGTGGCAAAACAGCTGATGATCCATCTAAAGTTAAAAAAATATTTAGATAGGGAATCAAGTTTCTGTCATTTTCTCTGGAAAACAATAACAATAATATTTTCTTTTTCCTATAGTGTCTTTTAAAATTGGAATTGTTCTATTTTAAAGTCAAATCTATCTCTAGTTCTCTTTGGTTCACAATTTACTTGTATTCCATTTTCCATTGCTATAACTGAGAGATAAAACATGAAATTGAATTTACAAAAAATACTGGGGGTTTAAGTTGGAGTATGGAAAGTTTTGTCATTTGTATATTTTTACAGAATTATCATAAACCTCATTTTGTAGCTCTATTTCCAGTATTTTTCTCTACCTTGACACCACTGGCTGACTGCTAAATTCAAATTATCATGGACAAAGTCTGCCTTTTATTTCTCTTGCAAGCTGCACAGAGGCGCTTGACTTTACAAACCTCAGGTACATTCCTTAAAGGAGCTACAACATCCAATGCTATAGATCTAGTGAAAACTGGAACAGAGACTAACCAGGAGGAAAGTAAATTGTTTCATCTTATGCCTCCAGTAGCACATTTACTTAACATTGCAGCAGGAGGAGGGAGGCACGTATCCCATTTTAGTAAAAATATTTGGATTATAATATGCCATGCTGCATAAAGATTTGTATTTCTCAAATTTAGCAGAATCACAGTTTCAAAGCTACATATTTAAAGAATGTCAATGCTACACTCTGTATTTTAAAAGTACCTGACTGTATTTTAAAGCTCTTCTCATTTGTTATTGAACGTGCTACAAAAAGTAGCATCTGCTTATGAAATCAAGTATACATCTATTTTATGATTCTATGTGACAAGAACAAACCACTCATCTTTCTCAATTTAATCTTCTTTATGGCATTGTTCACCAGCTCACCTTCTTCTCCTCATGTCCTCCCACCTTCGGCTTTTGTAACTTCACTTTTCAAGTCCAGGTACACTCTGGCCAAGATTCCTGGGTGACTAGGATTTCCTATTCAAGCCCATTGTGTGATCAGTGCAACCCACTTACTCCATGTAGCAGAAGTTTCATGGTGCGTAGAGGGGACCTTTCCTTTGAACATCCAGCCCAGCAGTGGCAATTGGGGCGCCAAGAGGAGCTGAACTTCAGTACCAAACACTTCTGAAGCAGCTCAAATCCCTTCACATGTTAACATTTCTGTTTCAGTTGGAGTGTAATGGACCTTGGATTCCCTGTATCCCTGACTCCAAAATCCTACCAGTTGGCCAGGTTTCCCCAGGTGCTGTCTATCAGAGGTAGGGCCATTCTCCCCATCTGCAATGTAGAGACATTTTTTTACATCTTGTCCTGCCTAGACTGGCTCAAGAGTTTCTGCATCAACTGTCTCCTATTTAATTTGCTAAAATCCTTGTCATTCCTCAGGGACACATTTTGAATTGTTCTTCTTCCAGGTCACTTGATAGAGAGCACTCACAATCAGACTGTAATTTGGAATACACATTCCTGTGTGACCTACTCTAGGTGATCCTGCTCTGGCAGGGGTGTTGGACTCAATCTTTCGAGGTCCCTTCCAGACCCTAACATTCGGTGATTCCAGAAATCCCTGGTGCCTAAGAAAGCTTGTTTTGAAAAGCTTGTTTTTGAAAGCTTCTTTCAAAAAACTTCCCTTTTTGCTAGTTGGTGGAGATATATTTTTTATTTTGTTGATCACATCCTTTGGGGTCTGATGACATCCATCTTGCAATTTTATTCCTGGATGTCCTGTGCAGGTCCCTCGATCTTACTTCGGTATATGGTAAAACCAGCTTTCAGAAGGATTTCAACTCTTTTCTTCCCTTTCTCAGAAACATCTTCTGCTGTGTTGCCCCATACGATAATGTTCCAGTATATTTCAGGTCTTCCAGAGTTTCACTCTGTTCCAGTACAGTCTGGATCAGTCCGTGGCAAATGGTGGGGCCATGTTTCTTTTCCTGGTACAGTTAATTCCAGATGTATTGCACACCCCTCCAAATGAAAGAAAACTGCAGTCTTCACTCTGCTGCCAAAGGGGTTGAGAAAAATGCATTAGCAGTATCAGTTGTGGAGTACCACTTGGCTGCCTTTGACTCCAGCTCATATTGAAGTTCAAACATGTCTGGCATGGCAGCACTCCACAGTACTATATGACTTCATTTAGGCCACAATAGTCTATTGTTAGTCTCTACTGTCCATTAGATTTTTGCATTGGCCATATGGGACTGTTAAAGCAAGCAGGTCTTTGTGATCACTTCTTGGCTCTCCTGTCAATGAATCAGCTTATAGATGGGAATTGGGAGTCTCGGTGCGATACTGCCACCAGTGCAATTTCCTGTCTCTAAGACAAGGCCCACCAGTACCCGTCTGGGTCCTTCAAATAACTTCTCCTAAGACAGCATATGCCAAGAATGCACTAAGCCCCTGTGCAAACACAATGGGGTGCTTTAGCCATTCATTCCTAGTTAGGCCACTTTGGCCTCTAGTATAGTCAGCTGTTGGAATCTCCTTGTCATTCAAGAAATACAGGAGGGTTCTGCCCCTTTATAGCTGGATGGCATTAGGGTATACTGCTCACTGATATCCTGGTATGTCAGTCCCTCAAATCCATATAGTTCAATAAACCCTGTTGTCCGCTTTCTCCACCTGGCTGGAGGCAGGGCCCCTCTAGTCCTGATCATAACATTCATTACTCACTTCTTGTAAATATGAATCAGAAGTCCTTTTATTGAGATGGGAAGTAAGATCATCCTTTCTAGCCTGTCTGGGGAACTGCCCACTGGAAACTGGAGCAGCAATTTTCCTGGAAGAACCGCCTTTTGTGATTGTCTTTTCCTTGCAACTCATTTACTCTTGCCTCTAGGGTCAAGGTAGGTTTTCCATTCCACTTCTTTGTGCCCTTTTCATGGTCATGTAAGTAAAACCACAGCCTGTGGTGTGCACTTACCATATCTTCTCTCTTTAGCAGAAGATTGCTTACTCCTAAAAGCTGAGATACTGGTTCATACAAGTGGGGAGTAGGACATACTCTTTGAATTGCTGGAACTCCTGGGACAGTTTCTCCACAGCCAAATGCAGGCCTGCAGGGAGAAAGAGAGACTTCCTTCATGTTACTGGAGTTAGCAATTCACCCACCATTTTGTCCCTCTCCATGTTTCCAGGACATTACTGCCAATGAGTTGGCACACGACGATGGTGCACTCCATACAAACTTCCTCCACCTATGTTACATGCACTTGTCTTCAACTTTGGGTAAATGCTTGTCCAGGTCATCATAAATCACCACCAGCATGGCTAATTCCCTCAGGTACTGGATACCTCCCTCTGTGGTGGTCCACTTGCCTGGGTGATATGTAACATTTTCCTTGAAGGGATACCTTTCCTTCACACCTGTCAGGAGTCACCTCCAGAGGCTGAAGGCTTGTGTCCCTCCCTTTTCCAATCACCTTGTCAACACCCCCCTTCCATAGAAAGGGTCCCAGCTGTTTGGCTTCCCTATCCCCTAATTCCAGGCTGCTGGACCTGTCAGCTCTATACTTCAGGAACCACCTCTCAAAAACTATTAATAATCTTTAGGGGATACAATGAGGGATGTTAAATCAGAGGTCAAAATATATCTTGAGACACCTCTAATATACAGCTTAAATTTAAGGTGTTTTTTACAATGAGAGTGGCTGAGCATTGGGATACGATTCCCCTACATGCTGTGGAATCAATGTTTCTGAAAATATTCACGTCTCAGCTAGACAAAGCTCCAAACAAGCTGAGTCACTTTGGGGAATGGCTCTGCACTAGATGACCTCGGGAAGGCATCCTCCAACCTAAAGTATGTTGTAATTCTTTTATACCTGAGAGATGGCAAGTGAAGTGATCATAGCCATGTCTTTGTTCTTACCTGCTTCTGCTTGAAAACAGGTCAAGGGAGATTGAATGAATATTACGAAGTTGTGTATCCTAAGCATCCAGTTTCTAAAATGGATGAAGGACTACTTTTACTTTACCTGCCAAGAGGCAGGACAATATGTAACATGAGACATTGAAGCATGGAAGCGTCTTCATTCCTGGAATAGCAGTAAACCGAAACCAAAAATCACCAATCTTGATTACTTTTGTCATGGATGGCTTTACCACTTGAGGATTAAAGGGATTTGACAGCCTTTCTGTCTGAGACAGAACACACAAACCCTGAAGAGCTCAAACCAAGTTAAATGCAACACCTGATACCAAAATACGCACTTCGTTTCATGAGGGCCTGGTTTCATAGCAAATAACAACCAAGTTAACAATGGTGTGAAAAACTGAAGATTTGTGAACTGTAGCTGTACTAGCTTGAGCATTTTCTTGTTGAAGCCAACCTATGGAGCACAGTATGATCAATTATTTTATCTGCTGACTTGAAATGGCATATAAGATGGTCAATTATAAAAGAGAAGAGTATCTTCCTTTCAAAGAGTTTTGGTCTTATTCTTATAAAGTTTTATTTGTAGAAGCCTATGTTCAAATACTCCTCGAGAAAAGAAGGTAGTGAAATAAAGTATACTAACTTAATTGTTACCTCAGGAGTTAGACTATCAGAGATTGTTTATTGAGATATCTTTTGTGATTATGGTTTATACTGGCAAGTTTAGATTAGAGGGTGCAGTTGATTGGCATGAGCTAATTCAATTTATAAATGCAGAATGCAGAAAAGAAATAGCTTATTTCAGGTCCAAAATGCATTTTATTCTACCTTAATTAGGAGAATATGCAAAGCAAATGTGGGGGAAATAGCTTCCAATTTACTGTAAAAAGTAAAACAAGTAGTTTATAAGATCAGTCTGTAAAACAAGAAGTGGACAATTTGAGAGGATTGCTAGATATTCAATACATATGTTTTTATATGTATCATGAAAATCCTCTGAAATTAGGAAGGTCTGTTCATTTTCAGCTGCTTCATCAGCAGGCAAAAAGGCTAGACTAAGGGCACTGTACATGACATGGGTAGTTATTATTTCTTTACAGTTTAATATTGATCTTCCAGGCAAATATTAATCCTCCTGGCAAAAACTAGCCTGGTGGATTATTTCTCAGCAAGTAGTAAATGTCTTGCAGAGAAAAGAAATATTAGATCTTCTTAAATACTGGCAAATGACATTGTTTATGGGATGATTGCCTGCCTCACTGACACAAGCCTTTGAAAAGAGAGAACACAAGCAGTCTGAGCTAACAAATCAGGCTGTACATACAGAGTATGCAAAAGATTTATATCCTCTGTGAATGGGAAGAAGAAGGACATATTTCACAAATACTAATTTGTGAATTACGTCCAGTCCTTGCCACAACTGTTGTAATAGATTCATCCTCCATCAACATGTGTGACCAAAAGGAGATCTACGCACACTAATAGAAATAAAGCAGATGCTGACTAGAAACAGCAGATTATGTTCTAGAAGCAACACTAAGTTATACTATACCATACTTTCAATTCCACTGCAGCCCATACAGAGGAATACTATTAAACTGGACTTAATTCCTTCAAGTCTCATGGGAATGGGAACGGCAATCTGCTTGATCTAAATTCTTTGACTGTTTAAGATTTTCTGGTAGCAGATGCTTTATTTTGGTTTAAACAACATCACAAATCCAGAAAGGAAACCCAACACAGATAACCTTTTTTCATGAAGAAAATACTCACTGAATTTGTAAAGAAAGCAGTATTAAGTAGAGCCTGGTTCCACCGGCCGGGGGCATGTTTTGGTTTTGGAAACCATTCCTTTCCTTTCCTGTTGTCTGACTTTACTCCTGATATTTTCAGCCGAAGTTTATTTATTTTTTAATTCCTTTAGTCAGGTAAGTTTGCCTTAACATTCTATGGAAAAAAAGTGTCTTTAAAAGGTGAAATACTAATGCAGCTTACTGTTGACTGCTAAACACTAAATGGAAGATGTTCCTAAATTTCAAATGTTCGATTTCCAATGTTTGTTTTTTTTTTTAGAATTTGAAAGATTCCGTGTTTAGTTAGCATCCCTTAAGGCTTCTGAAGAACAAGAGGGAAGATGATCTAACCAGCTTGTTAACATAAAGATGAAAATAGAATTCTGATGTGCATTCAGAAAAAACAAAACAGTCTTTGCCTCAGAGTTTATAGACTGAACAAATTTAGCCAACATAACCTATTGAAAGACGGACAAGAGAGAAAATTATCTCAATGGCCTTGACAGTTTCTCTGTCCTTTACCCACAGAAGACAAATCTCTACAGTGCAATCGTGAGAGGACAGAGTTATGGTTTGAGTATGGGTGCAGCAATCTGCAAAGCAACCCTCTAAACTGCTTTTTGAGGGAGCTCTTCCTACCCTGATGCAATCAGGAACTAGGTAAGGGTGTACACTTCCAGCCCAGGAAGAAGCAGCTGCCTTTCTGTCCCAGTTTGAGACAAATTCAGAGGANTTTCATCAGCCTGGTGTAGGTGATATGTAATATTAATTACAAAAACAACAACAAAAACCCCAAAAACAGATTCTTCGGAAGGTGCATGAATTGGCAGTCATAGATGATATCCAGCCCCAAACTCATGGCTTCCCTGCTCCTCTACCAGGAAAATGTATTGACAGAGGGAGAACAGATTCAGATATCTGGGAAAGTTCAAGAACATTGCTCCGGAGTGTGCTTTTACAACAGTTGCAGACATCTCCTGAAGCAATCATCTGTCCCATTTTAGATAAACCTACCAAATTTACCTCTGAATTGGCTACGGTTTAAGTATAGCTTCCATTGTCCAGGGTTCGTTAACATATCTCACATTATCAGGTAGTTGAGTTTTATTGTTTGATATTGATCTTGCTACAATAAGAACAGAATCAAAACAGAAATAAGCATCACAATGGATACATGAGAAAAGAAGATAGTCACTATTCTGCCATTATATTGACTCCTTTGGAATTAAATCCTTAATGATATGTGAGTATAAGCTATAATGAAAAAACTATTTTAATTCAAGATTACCTAGTACAACACAGGTTTCAATTTGTACAAGTCCTGCTGTCACAGAATGATGGCATTATTGGTAGTATAACTTGTTTACTTCTGAAGTATTTTAGATTTCTGGCTAGTTAATATTTTGAGAAAACACCTGTTAACATTTTCTAGTTTTGCTGGAAATGTTCCTTTATTCTAATAATTTATAACAATATTAAAGGTTTAAGATTTCTACCTTTTCTTCTCCAGTTGATTCAGCTATGAGAATCCAGCTCTGCTGTACTTCACAAACGAAGTGAAACTCATTTCATTCTAAAAAAGTACAAAACCTCCCTGTGAGTTTCCAGTGGAACATGCTTTGAAAATAAAAAGCCTCAGCAGTACTAAGAATGTGCTTAATAGATCGAAAATTCAGTTTTGGCAACCAGGTAAAGGGAAACTGCAGTTATAACACTCTCTTTGAATATTGGCTCCAGTTAAAAAGAAAAAGAAATGGTTGGCTTAATTTTTTTTATAATCCTGTATCATTAGTATTGATTTGATATGTTAACCTAGCTAATGCCTCTAGCAAGGGCAAGTTTGTAGGATGAAAACTTTTGAGAAAGCAATTTAAAAAAAAAAAAAGAGAAAATAAAATATCTAGTAAGATTCAAAGTATTTGTCATATTAAGCACAAAAAAGGCTCATCATTTCTTGTAGAATCCTTATGTTGTGGCTTCACCCCAGTCAGCAACTAAGCACCACGCAGCTGCTCTCTCACTCCTCCCTGCCCTGCTGGGATGGGGAGGAGAATTGGAAAAAAAGTAAAAATCACGGGTTGAGACAAGAATATCTTAATAACTGACATAGAGTAAATATGATAACAGTAATGATAGTACTGAAAAAGAAGACAATAAAAAAAAAGAAAAAAAAAAGAGATAAAACCCAAGAAACACAAGTGATGCACGATACAATTTTTCCACCACCCACTGGCTGATGCCCAGTCAGTCCCCAAGAAGCAATTCAGGCCTCCCAGCCAACTCCCTCCAATCTATATAATGAGCATGACGTCCTATGCTATGGAATATTGTTTCAGTAAGTTTGGGTCCTGGCTATGCTCATTCCCAGCTTCTTGCACATCTACTCGCTGACAGAACATGGGAAACTGAGAGGTCCTTGACTAGGATAGGCATGACTTGGCAACAACTAAAACATCAGTGTGTTATCAACATTATTCTCATCCTAAATCCAAAATGCAGCACTATACCACCTACTAGAAAGAAAATTAACTCTACCTCAACTGAAACCAGGACACCTTAAAACCAGTTCCTTTAGAGATTAAGAATTAGTAACAGAAATTATCGAATACTCATTTGCAAACAAATTGAAATTAATTACATAGTGCAATTAATTGTCTGCAGCATTTAATAAGCACTTTTCAAGCCTATCCCAAGCAAAAGTTTGAAGATGAAACGTAAATATTACAATAAAATCCTTATGTCTTACAGTACTTCTCAGTTCTTAAAGTATTTGAAAAGACGCTTTTTAATAGTTCAATTTATGCAGCAACTTATTAGAACCAAGACCTTGAATTTAATTCGCTTAAGTCTAAATAATGCCTACACAGATATCACATATTTGATATATATTACATTGTTTATTATTGAAAATTTAAATTAAATTTAAATTTATTATTTTTAATTTAATTTATTGTTTGTTTATTCCACAAAATTGAATATCATCATTTTACCAGGTAGTCGATTTTATTGTTATTAATTATATGAAACACAACATCACTAGACAAGCCAAGAGGAGGACATCCATTGCTTTTCTTTCCAGAATCTCATCTCCTCTCGATGCTGCATTTTAAACACCAGCTCCTCTATTATTTCTCAGATACTGCCAAAAATAACTTCTTTAACATGAAAAGACTTTGCTTGAATCCAAATAAAATCATAATAGTCACAGTAACTGGCTTTACTGAAGTGCTTATCATACAGAAAAAAAGAACATTTTACTTTCTTTTCAGAAGGCTCATGCAGAGTTGTTTAAGCTCATATGCAATGGATAATATAATTTCCTTTCAGCTGCAGCATAAGTCTCCAAAAGTAGAATCCTCATGTTTTCCTTTCTTATTTTTCTTTAATACTTCTAAGATTTTTAAAAGCATAAAACTAGTTTTGAAGGTACTGTGTGAAGATGTTTCTCACCTCAGAAACAAATGAGTTGCACACACAAGCAACAAAGATCCATCACACAACTAGTCACTATAAGAGGTTAAAACAAAGACCAAGAAGATCAATTATCTATTCTGATAGGTCTATATCTTTCCACTTCCTGAACTCCAACCATTCCCTGTATCTACTTCAGGTAGCAAGGCACAGCACTGTGATCAGGTTAAAATGCCTTACTAAGAGTCTGATAAGTTACCGAAGGAACTGCACCATGCAGAAGCAGTCAAAGTGCTTGCACACTCAATCTGCAAGAGAGTCTGAGCAGACTGGAGTATGAGCTAGACAATTCAATGCCTATCTGCACCTGAGTGAGAATGCACATATCTGCAGCTATGACTGCGATGGTATTGCCACTGATAGCTATACAATAAATGAAAGGTGTCAGCAAGACATCCAGGTCTCATCACTGAGATGATTGAGGTTGGGAGGGATATCTGGAGGTTGCCTTGCCCAAATAAGCAAATAAACCATGACAACAGGTAATACAACCCGAAAGGATGATAAAATCATAGCAAGTAGACAAAATAATTCAAAAAGCAGCTGAAAATTCTCAACATAAATTAAGATAGGACAGATATTGCACTTGAACAATGAACATCTTCTACCTGACCTTACATGTGAGTAAAAGTACCTGGTAGCATACACTATCTGGTAATGACATCTACATGCAACAATCTACATCTATGCACAGAAAGACACTGAGTCTAAGATAACATTAAATTAGATTTAGGATCTAGAGGGAAAAATTTTGGAAATCGGCTCATCTGACAAGATCTTACTGATTGCTCCTTGCATTTACTGCAGAAATTTGTATCTAGGTTTTAGTAAAAGTTTGTCATCTGAGAGAGAGAGAGAAGACCAATAAAAATATTAAAAGGTTAAACAAATCAATTTTTTCCTAAATATTTGCTCAAGCAGTTAATTATATCTCCTGTTAAAAATAAAATCTGACTCAGCCAAACCCTTTGAAGTATTGGTATTCCTACTCTCTGCAAAAATAAAACCTCTTCAGTACTCCCTGTTCTTTACTTAGAAGATTCTTATCCCCGAAGATCAAATCACCACATAGTCTTCTTTTACAGAGCCTTCAGCTGCTTAAGCCTCTCACCACCAGATATTTTTTATAGTTATGAATCTGTTCTGTGTTCCCACAAATTTTATTCTATTTGTGAAGACTTGACAAATCCATTGATACAGCAATGCTAGATGAAAATTACCTTTGTATCCTACTCTCTACTATCCTTATCCGGCATCTAAGGTTAGCCTTTTCCAGCACAGTACACTGCACTGCAAGGTCCTGACAATGTGCTAAGGAAGTACTAAGAACAAAATCTTTTGGCATGACCTGGACTTTAGCTCCAGGTTATGAAACTCAAAACATTGCTCTCCACAGAGAGATTTATACATGCAAGCTAGACTTACGATGTAGTTCAAGATTAAGATATCTACATTTAGACGCCAGCACACAGATGCGTACAACAGCATTAGAAGTTCGATTCAGCAAGTATCACATTTACTGAGACACAGAAGTCGGATCCTCAAAAGAATTGTCAGATAAGAATTTGAGACAATATTTTCAAATGCTTTTGTCTGGAAAGAGAGGTGCAGAATTGGATTTACCTCAAAAGTCCCTCAAAACAAAACAAAAAAAATGAAACAACTGATGATGGAGATGACTTTCATTTAAAAGTTCTTTTTAGTAAAGACATTCTTTGTGGTGAAAAATTTTCATAGCCTAGAACGAGGAAGGTGCTGATTTCACTGTCAGAGTACTGTCACCACTTCGCTGCTGGATGAAGGTCAGGGAGAAGCTCTGTTTTATAAATCAAACCGTTTGTTTCAATTGTTACTCTTAGAAGTGCCTGAGGAAAACAGGAAACACTTCATCTATCGAAAAATTGGACATTTTATGTGACAAAATATATTATTAGAAACTTGAAAAATCGAGGACTTCTAAATATATTTCAGGTTGGTTATATTCACAGCAAATATATATGCTAACTATGTAGAAGAAAACACTGCTACCTTGCTTGACTTTATTGCACGTAATCCACTCCATAGTGCTGAAAACAGGAACTTCCAGCCAAATGATTCTTTGTTCAACTTATTTATGGAAGACTGAGTTTGTCTAACACTTGCTCTGTCTTCTTTCATGCTGCTATTTTAAGACACTTGTGGCTGTCCCAGATAGTTTCTGGCCGACAGAATTACTGTTCTCAGGGGAAGATGAACAATTCCAATTTTACAACCATTTTTGGCTGAATCACCAGAACAGGGCACTGATTTTTTTTTTTTTCAGAAGCAAGACTTTTAGTTTTAAATCATTCACATAACCACTGGCTTTGCTCCAGGATTTTCTTTTCTTCACCTTCTTTGATTTCTGGGAAAGAACGGATCACCAGGAAGATCCCCAATGACATGTAATTAGTTCCAGTATATGATTTTTTTTCATACGACAGATGGCAACTTGAGCTTACAAAGGTCCCTTGCATAATTTTATTTGCGCTACACTTAAGACAAATGAGCAATACAACAGTAAATCAGATTCTTGCTGTACACTTTTCCACTGGGTTGTCTTTATAGGGAATAGACTTTCTCTTCTTGCTCTTCCAAGAGAATCTTGATTTAGACATGTCTACGCCTGGTCCACCTTACAAAAGTATCAGGGGCGTTTTGTAGGTGGACTCATAGTAGTTTGGAACAGCATCAGAGGTTTGGGGGCTTTTATTATTATGCATGTATTGTGCAATCAAAATATGAACAGAGCAAAATTTTCGCTCATATACCGTTTGTCATCAAGTAATGCTGACCTTTTATTGAAGAGCAATGTGTTTAAGTACATTTTACGTCTCGAGGTCCAGATTAAATTACTGGATTTTGTAACACTTTAAAAAGGCCCATTCCCATCCTGTGTTGAGGATGCTGTCCCACCTAGCGCCTTCTGACTTCATTCATGAGCCAAGCACACTGGGTGCTATCACTAGTAAATACAGATGAGGAGCAAATTGTACCTGCACAGTGCACATCTCTGAATGTATTTTTTTTCCCCCCTGCAAAAGAATCCTTGGGATTGACTTCCCTTCTTTGTCTATTCTGCCTACCTTGAATTATTTCCTTGTGGCACAGACAGCAACAGATAACATTCGAACATAAAGCCAGCACAACGGACCCTCAGGCTCTGCTGGGACCTCCCACCACAGCCACAGTAAAGTAATTAAGTCCCTGCAAACCTGTCTTATGTGGTAGAACTAAAGGGGAGCTTTTGGGCAGCACAGCCTCATTTACATGCAGTTTATACTTCATTTTAAAAGAAGAAATCTGATTCTCTTAAACCTTTCTGAACTGGTAATTTTAAACTGCTGACAGCAAAAGTAATTGCTATATGTAGATTAAACTGAACTGTTTGTAAAGTTCAACTCTATTTCCCAGCTCTACTTTCCACAGTGTAAGCATTCCTGCAAATCCACTTTTCGTTGCACAGATGGTCTCTGCAAAAAACACAACAACAAAAACTACTCATTGTTATATGTTTCTAATGCCAACACATACAGAAGGTTTATATGCCACTATGGAAAGGTAAGACTGAAGTAAGGCTGTTTCTCAGGTAATAAAATAATCTTTTATTTCATCTTCTCTTTCACAAGGGTAGCTGTTACCCTGAATCTCACTACATGTTCAATGGACGATAAAAAGAAACTTTCTTTCCAGAAGCATCAGCACTTTAACTAGTTTGTTAAACTAAACACGTTTCTCACGACCATTCTTGACTTCCCAGGCAACCTGTCCAAGTTCATGTAAATCACAGCCACAGCAATCTGATGAGAAACGAGGCTGCAAGCTCTGTATTCGGAAGAGCCAAGACAGGTTATTTCCCTGCATGGGACATAGCCCTGTGCTCTGGGAAAAGCAGGCGCTAATCTCAGATATTAAAAGCTCTGGTTTTAAAAGCACTGCTGTCAAGACAGCACACACATTTATAAATCTAATCCTCATCCAAGTCTGAAATCAAGATAAGTTATCTCCTGCTTAATGCAGCACTCCTATCTATTGGGACAGATGAGTTGTCTCAGTAAGCCTGAAGAGGTTTCATGAATGTGAACAAACTTGTTCATTTCCCCAAGACTTAAGGTTTAAGAGAGTGCTTCCTGTGTGCCCATAGCTAAGTCATGGGAACCTCATCCCTAACAGAGCTCCTCTGCAAGTGTGGACATTCACTATGTATCCTTTTCATTAATATTTGCACACGTGTTGGAGTTTTTTGAAAGTGCTTACAATGAAATAGGCATGAACTACCTGTTGTGCTGAGGTGTCAGGCAGACCAGAGAGAAAAGCTGGAGAGTGTCACTTGAAGGTGACAGATAGCTGTGGCTAGCTAAGTCACTGCCTTGTTACCCCTAGCTCTGCACACATCATCATCAGCATCTCAGCATGCTACTCAGCGTTTCCTTCCTATTTCACCAAACCAATTAAATCAATTAAATTCTAACTGCTTTTGTTCTTCTCACATCATACACACGGTTCTACAACTATTCCACAATGCTCAGTGCGTTCCTAGGGTTTTAGTTTGGTTTACTGTTTCTGTAAGAGCCTGCCCATGATAACACTCATCAGCACGCTGGCCACTTGAGGTCTCCATATTGAGTGGAGCGTGCGCATTGCATAGAGAGCATCATTCTCCCCTTGGTATATAGGTCTGATGGTCTGTACGTACAGCAGGTGGCATTTACAGCAGCATAACAAACAAAAAATAGCCACTGAAAAATTTGTACTGTAGCTAAGTTCAGAGTGCAGGCACAGATGCGATTGCATCAGGTACTTGCAAAGATCCTGGAAGATGCCAGGGGCGTTTTTTAGATGCCTTCATATCTAACAATGTCAGGACCAAAGTCCTTGTTGCCACATTTTTCTATGCTTCTGCTCATGAATACTTGAAAAAAAAAAAAAAAAGATAGCATTGGTATTTCATATAAACCAATAGTGTGATTATTTCACAGCATACAAAAAATCTGTGACTATTTCACAGCCTACTTTGTCAGCTTAAAATTATTATTTCTCTCATTTCCAGCAGAAGGCCTGAATTCTGCAAGAACCATCAATAGGATTCCTTCTTATTTAACAACAAAAATTCACCAGTAAGAAGCCAAATGCTAAACACATTCTAATTGCTCTGCCCTGGAAGAAGTAATTCAGTCACCACCATTGCTTCTCCCCTTCTTCGCCCTGCAGGTAATGGTTATGTATGGTTGATCCACACCCATCTTCTGTCTTCTGTGACTCTTTCCAGTCTAATGGCAGATCAAAAAAATAAAGAAAGAAAGATTAGTAGCATGCTGCCCCTGTAATATCTGCTAATCTAATGTTAATGGGTGTTGAGGATGAGAAAGGGGATATTCAGTAGATATAACCTTTTTTTCTTGCAAGTGCTTAACTTTTGAATCCTGCATTTACCATAATGTGTGGAGTTGCTCAGATAGATAAACCATCATACTCCACTTAGGAATATATATATATATATATATTTAAATCTTTACTCTCCACAAGTAGAAGGAGTTCAGTTTGGACTCAAAGATTCACTGCCATTAACTAAACGATTTTCAGTACATTTCAGCTATATTGTTCTGTACTGAAGCAGAAATACAAGTAATAAACTAAAACTTTCACAGCTTCTTTTTTGTAAAGCAAGACTTGGAACTAATTTTAGAATAATTAATTACTTATCCAGGTCTTGTATCCACTCTACTGGAAAATTCCTTAAGCATAAAAGAAGATGTTGAAGCAGAGAAAAGTTTAGTGGACGTAAGGTGACACTGTCTAGCCCTACTGCCAAGGGGGAAGCAATTCACACACCACATCTTTCTGAAAACAAAACTAAATTCAGTGAATAAATAATGAGTCAAAAAATCAGACAGATCCATCCAGTCAGAACAGCACACAGCTCTGACTTTCCATGCAAAATGGAGTTCACAGGAATAACGAGGCAATCCTGGGAAGCAGAGATCCACCAAGGTGAATGTGTCTTAAAAATCACTCTTTCTATCCTCTGTCCTGTGATCCCTCTGCCTTGGGCAACAACCACCCGTCATTAGCTGTAGAGCTCCACACACCTTCTAGCCATGCTGTGCTCACATCCTCAGCCTTGGCCACAGCCATCCAAGCTGACTGATGTGTTCCGTTTTCAGGAAAAACACCCCACTCAACCTACCCAGACACTCACTTTTGTGGCTGATGTCTCCTATCCAAGATCCCTGGCAGGCTTATGGAGGATGTTGCAGTTGTTTCAGCACTCCAAGAAAACTGTGACTTGTGCTTATGGACCATCGATTCTGTTGTAAGTGTGCGTATATGTACATATACAAAAGAGAGAGTAAAGATTTCCAACCAATCAAATACCTCGGTTGCAAACTCAAGAATTAGAAAAGTCCTATATTGGCCATATTTTATAGACAGTTTTTAGGTTTGTTTTTTTTTTTAAACTCCTCGCTACAAAAAAGTTCATAGGATATCTTTAGTAAGACTTGTTCAGAACAATTGTTTTTTTTTCATTGGGTTACACAGACATACAGATGTATCCAAAGATTCACATGAAGAAATCACGACTACAAAACTGTCTTTGGCATGAGAAACATACACCCAAACCCATAAAAAGACACAGTTATTCTGTGTTTGAGGTGTTGAGTCTTTTTACAGGTCACTAGGCAACATAAGAGGAGAATCAAGTTTGGCTTGCAGATCTCAGGGTAGTTTGAGGGTTAGAATAGAGCAGAGCAGTAATTTTTTTTCTACATGCTTAGTCAAAACTTCTTGAGTTGGAAACTGGAGAGACATTTGCCCTTGCACACCTTCACAGCATGTGTAAAAATTGAGTCATGCTGAACCTGTTAACACCACCTAAATTTCAGCCACTTCCAGTCTTTTGTTTCAATGTTTGCAGGAATACAGAAATGCACGTTACTATAAATAGCAACTAACAACACATTGAAGGTTGAGAAACACCAGAGTTTATCTCTGCAGAAGTCATAGGAAGCAAAGGGCTTTTTCATCAGAAAGCCCAAGGCATGGTGAAAATAAAATGAAATGCATGGGCAATATCAGAGAACAATTTTTAATGATTTTATCTGACCTAAACCCCCTCCACTTTTCTGTGTTAAAAGCCAGGAAGAATCTCACTTAAAGGCGGAAGGGAAAAGTCCTTAACTCAAAATCATATTGTCATTCCAATATGTGGAGAAAAGCATACTGGAAAATACCAACAACTCTATTAAATCCTACCCTTCATATGATGGAAATTGATCCTTCAGTCTCCTTCTTTTTTTTTTTTTTTTTTGAGTCCACAGAAAGTTATTTTTTCATGTAAAATGCACATTACGTCAGTCTGTTTTACAGTTTTTAAGAAAAAAAAAAAAATCTACAAATTCATAGATATATCCAAAACCAGACTGGACTTCCATGCTAGCACAAAAAAATTTGTGGCAGAGCAGAAGACAAATTCTAAAGAAAACAAAAAAAAAACCACAAAATTGTAATTAAAGCTGTTTGTATCATTGATGATACCACATTTAAAAAATTTAATGTTGATATAAAAGCAATTGAAATAATTCTTTTTGTAAAGTATTTTTAAAATAAATTTTACATTCATTTTTATATTATTTTAAAAGATTATTTGAAAGAGTCATCAAAATAAACCTTTTTAATGAAAAGGTTTTATTTCAATGAATTAGTATTTCATGCTAAGGTAAAAATGTGGTTCAGCTAGCTAACTTTATCTGGCATCTGTCTAGATTTCAAAAAACTTCTACTAGGCCATCTTAAAATTTCCATTTTCCCAGACAGATTCTCTCTGCTGCTTTCTCTTATAACTTGATTCTTCAAAGTCTGACAGTGAGGTATTTATGGTGTCAGGTGCTTGTTCTTCCTCTTTGTTTGACTGACAAAAATATTCCACTTCTAGCTAAAACCTATCTTTCATGTTACTGGTACTTAAAATTTTTTGTGTAATTTTGTACGTCTAGCCACATAATTTTATGTATATCATTTTATGAGATTACAAAATTAGTGACAAATAAACCAGAACAGATTGTTTATATTTTTCATAGTGTTAGGATTTATTTTGCATTTTGTTTTGTGGGAATAATAAAACAAACGTGAAGCCACTTCCCTTACAATAGCACAACTTTTATCAGCAATAATACAACAGGTGTTAATCCACTAGACTCTTAACCAGTAGAAACTGGTAGGATCCAAGTAAAGGATGATTGATTGTCTCCTTGAATCTTCACTATCATTTCTCTTTGTTAGACATTCAGATTCCACTGCGATGAAGGGCATAAAACTAAGATAGATTTGTAGACAGAGAGATCACTATATTGTTTCAATACTATTTTGGCTCAAGACCCCATCTCAAAGTAATAAGGACTTGCTTTCAGGGACATTATGAAGGAATTTTTGTGAAGGTACTTAAGGAGTTTGACAGCCCAGGTTCTATTTGTCTACAGGAAGTTTTTAAAACTTTTTTTTTTTAAAGGAATGCAGAATAATTTTCAGATTTTTTGAAAGTCAGAGGAAGAGCCAGAGAAATCTGAATGTGCTTAGATCATAAGAAATAACTGTATTGAGTATGAACTATCAACTCAAGCACGCAATTGCAAAGATAAGAAGAAAGCACAATTAATGAGATGAGATCACTAAATAATCATAGACGACTTGTGTTCTCATCCCAGGCAAACGGAGTAGACTTGCAACCAGACAAGCAGTTTCAAAGTAATTAAACGCTTGTGGTATCAGCTGCAAGGGTTACCCCTCCAAACCCTCAGCATATTTCCCAGCATCCAGCAAACTGCTAATAAGAATCAGGAATGAAACAGCTGGGGGCTGCAGAATCACGTTGCCATGGAAACCACTGCAGGTGCGTGGTCCAAGGAATAATAAACCCTAGATTTTTAGAGTTTAGAAAGAAAAAAAAAAGATGACAGTGAAATAAATAACATAAACCAAGGGCACTGCAAACACTTTTGAAAGGAGGACAGAGCAGTATTATTAAATGTGATGTGTCAGAAAGAACATTGCAGGGGACAAAGGGATTGAGCTGAAAGATATCTGTATATAAGTATGCCAGAAAAAGGAAGAAGAAAGCAGAACTAAACAAAGGAAAAATACAAACACCAGAGGGCACTGAAATAGAAATATAAATCTATTACAGGTCACTGAGTTCAGAAGAAACAACAGAAGAAAAAGAAGAGTTCAGAAATTGATGTGGGAATCAGGACCTCTTGAATTGCCTAACATAGTTCTAGTTCTCTTGGTGCTCAAATGATATTTGGCACAAGTCTCCCACTCGTATAACATAGGAACCAGCCTTTGCCAGAATAAGAGCTCGTCATCTATGTACAGCACAATTTAATTCTGACGGATCAGATTTTCAAAGGTATTTAGAATTCTGCAATTACAGCTGGTGGGATTTGCTCAGATTCTGAACAGGATGAGCACTTCATTCACATTCACGTCAGTGGAACTGAGGTATCTCATGCTCATCTTGCCTATCTGAGAAATACTGGTACACTAAATTTTCTCTATGGTCAAGTAAGGAGGTTGTGTAGCTCTAACACTGACTGAATGAACCAAGATTTGAATTGGTTTCTCTCTCCAGTGACTTTATAAGATGTATTATCAATGACATTTTTATTAAGACTATATTTACTTATGCAGCTTCCTATCTGTAGATTTTGAGTAAAAGGAAGAATGCTGTCCAGAGATGATGTAGAGTGATTTCAGTCCAGGCAAAAGTGGAGAAGTCTCAAAAGTTCACGATGTTTGCAATCCCATACGTGGCGAGGGTCCCTCCACATGATGGCCACATACTGCCCTGGAATACATTTACCTTCAACCTTCAAAGAGCAAGAGAGGTAGGTTATGGAGGTGGAAGACTCAGTTATCAAGAACACCAATGACAATTTTTGCAATTCTAGAAAGCCATCTGGTAACTTTCACATTGGGGGGTTGTCACGGAGGCACCCACAAAACAAACAGCAGCCGCTATCCAAAAATGGAGTTTATTGCAACCAGGGTTGCCAGCACTCCTTTTGACTAAATACAGGTTCGGATGTCTGTTGGGAAATAACTACTACACAACTGGTTCCTAAATTTAAGGAATGACAAACCAAAATGGTCAAACCCTCACTCATAAAAGGGGAAACCTCCCACACCAGAGTGCCCAAGATACTACTCACCCAAAGGTGGGGCGAGGCTCACTCAATCCATGGAGACTCCCTCAGTCCGTGGAAGTATCCTTGGACAGCGTGTCCAAGGGGAGGGGCCAACTGCTAGACCTGCTGCTCTGCAAGGAACCAACTCAAACTGGGTCTTCGGCAGGACCCCATTTATAACCTAGTCGAATGTGCACTGTGGTCATTCTCATTGGCTGAGGGACAGGCCCAGACAAATCACAGAAAAGCCCACACCTCGAGCCTGTTTGCTAAGGAGTCCAGACTCTGAGGCGTCAGTTAAGCACCGTGAGGTGCAACTGAATGGCCGAGGCCTCGAACTGCTCTGGCCGAGGCGCCAAGTTGCTCAGCACAGCCCATGTGTTTTGTCTGTGGGGGAGGCTGTACCTGCCACAGGGGAAAAAAAGGGCAGTTTTATACCTGAAGCGAAAATCCAGGGACAGAACAGTTACAGTATACTGACATGCCCAGGACCTAGAGAACGATAAGAAAGAGATTCTTGAGGCAAAATGCAAGTTACTACATGGGGCACTAAAGACCAGGAATTCCATGACAGAATCCCTTGCTTTTACCCATTAGTGGAAAAGCTGACAGAAGTTGAAATCATAGTGCAAAGCTGAAAAAACCTGAGTCATAAAACCTGAGTACCTCCAAATAAAGAATAGAACAGGATGACAAAACTCAAACAGGAAAGTATTTTGGCAAAACTTGAACAAAGTTAGTAGCCTTTAAACAACAGTTGAAAAATTGGGAAAGCGGATAAAGTATAGACATACAACTACACAGCGATTAGAAAACTTAAAACAAACACCCAAACAACAAACTAACCAATCAAAACCAAAAAAATCCAAACCAAACAAAACAAAAACACCCACACCAAGCCCCAAACCACAGCTACATTAGTCATCATGCTTGGTTTTTGTACATTTGTTCACACAATCAGCATATTAAAAAAATACAACTCCTGCAAAGCCATTATGCAGTTTCACCTCAAAAGGGACACCACAAAAAAATTAAAAGATCATTATTTTCAGGTTCCAAATGAAAGCCAAAAGATTAAAATTTTGCAGCTACAATAGAGAGTGTTTAAACACACCACCCTAAAGACTGAAAAGGTAACTATCTGTTCTTCAAGCAGAAACCAAGACTAGATGGCTAATAGGGATGAAGCTGCTAGGAATAAGATGATGTTTTGAGGCATGTCCAAACGAGGAAGTATAAAAGAATAAAATTCTGGAAGAAAATTTAAGGTAAGCAGAAAACAGCTGAGAATAATATTGTTTAAGGCATAAAAACAAATGGTAACTACTCTTTCAAAGTATAAAACCAGTAGAAAGCCTGACAAAAGTGTTTCTAGGGTTATGAGACAATTGAGGTGTTAACAGAAGTACTCAGAAAAGACACAGTCATAGTAGAAAAGCCAAAGGAGCTCCTTGTAACTGTGCTTATCATGAAAGAAAACAAGGAGGGGACAGTGGTTTCACTGTGGAACAGCAGACCAGTAAGAGTAGTGCTTGTATTACACAGTTTGCACAACCGAAACTGTTGAAAACAACGTAGTTAACAGACATACAGATAAATATCAAGTGCTGGGAGCATTGGGAAAGATTATAGTATCTGAATAAATGCTAGAGCTTTACTTATGTTGTTTAATTGAATTACACTCCAAGACTGTTCGTTTTTCTGTGCAGAAAGGCAGGATAATTTCTTCACGCGTAGATACCTACACAGTGGATGTCTCATGTTGCGTGTCATGAATGTGACATGAAGAGAGGTCATGCCTTACAAATCTGTTGCAAGTTCTTTGCAAGACTCAAAAAGTATACAAACACAGAAATTTTAATGAGGTAATCAAGTCAGATTCCCAGAAAAAAAAAAGTTACAAGAAAGCAAACTGTCTCATCAATTAGCTGGTGAAAGGAGAAGGAAATAAAAAAACCCACAATAAAACAAAGAGTATGAGTAAGTGGTCAGTTATCTCAGTACAGGGCTTAGTCTTTTCACATCATCACAACATGGCAGAATTTTCAGAGTACTAAAAACCTTAATGTGAAAAGCTGCAGGAGAATTGTGTAATACTGAGCAACTGGTGCTGCAACAGCAAGTAAAATTGAGTTCTCATAAATAAGAATTGATGTATCCATTCACAGTGATGTATTGTGAATTAGACATTACTAATCAGGAAGTAGATTCCTGTAGGGAATAAAAGAACTGATAATTTGTTCCAACAAAGCTGACCCCTCAAAAAAAAAGAAAGAAAATCAGAGATAATCCATATGGATTTCTGTGTGTGACAAAGGCAAAAAGAAGATTGTGTGGCAGCAAAGAAGAAAGAAGGGAGCAAAACCAAGTGAGAGACATAATGAACAGTTAATTTTACAAGAAAAAAAAACCCAACAAATTTAGCATTCATTGGCAAAGAAAAGTAAATAACAGATGATGGGAACTGAAATAGTCAGTGCCTTTTTGCTCTATTTTTCCTAAGAAAAAATAAGTGTGACTCGATAAGACAATTAGCATTTGTAACTGGCAATAGTAAATCAGGCCAAACAATAAAAGATTTCCTTAAATTATGATAAGTGAGATACAGTCAAGGTAGATAAGCCTCATAACAATTTACACTATGTATTTAAGAAGCAAGCCAAAGCAACCTCCAAATATTTAATGATTACCTTCAAGAGATCAAGGAAGGTAAGAGATATTACAGAGTAAAAAAACACCTGCATTTAAACAAAGATAAGTAAAAATAGATCAATCACTAGAGAACTGATGATTAAACTCTGATATCTAAAAGTGGAAAAAATAAGAAACAATTATTTTGTAAGGTAGCAAATTATATTAACACGATAAGAAATACAAAAATTGTTTAAAATACATTGTGTCACACTAATCAAATTTACTTCCCTGACGGGGCTACCAGACTAGTGGGAAGAAGTGGAAGAAGTTTAATGTATGCTTCTTGCCTTTAGTAAAACTACTGGCATTTGACATTCACATAGGAAAATTAAGAATGTATCACTTAGGTGAAGTTAATATCAAAAGCCTGCACAATCCATTGAAAAAATAAGAAAACAACTTGTTCATAGAATAGCTATTAATAGTTACTTTTAGCCTGGAAAAGCGGGAGATGAAATGGAAGAGCTGTCATATGTTTTGAATTATACTCTGAATTTCCAATGGTGATACGGTTGATAGAGCAGAAACAATTTGTGGCTGCTGCAAATGGCTTAAAGATTCTCAAGGACATGCTTAAAGTCTCTTATCAAAGAAATGGCATGAAATTTAACACAAAAAAAAGATGATATATCCGAGAAAGAAGAATTAAAAGTGCAAATACAAAAAATAAGAATAACTGTTTACACAACACCACTGCAGAAACGTAGCTGAGGTTATAGAAAACCACAAAAAAAACATGACGAAAAAATGAATATAAAGCAAAAGTAATTCTGGACTAAAGGCAGAGGAGCATTGGACTAAGGCCATGAAAAGTAGCTATTCCATTCTGAAAAGTATTGATAAGACCATAACTATCATCCAATATTTCAAATTAAATTTGACAAATGAAGGGGAAACCAAAGGAGGTGTTCTATAAAATAACAGGAAAAAAAAAGATAGGAAAAAACCCAGAAAAAAAAACCCAAAACAAACAACAAACCAAAACACAAAGAAAGAGCTATACTTGTTTAAGCTAGGTAAGATTTTTATATATTTTTTGTCTTTCAAAAAAGTTATAACAATGAAGGTGGCAACACTGAGGTATTCTCCAGGATGCTAATGGTTAATTTGAGAGAGGGATATTTCTCTGTTACACTTTTAGGAAAATTAAACAAAACAAAGCTTTTCAACATGATGACAGTTTAGTACTAGGACTAATTATCTGTGGTATCAAGCACAGCTTCTAATTTGGCTTCTATTATTGCCAAATCATAGCTTGAAACAGAGTGGCACAATAAATATCTAGTAATGTGGAGCCTGGTTTCTGTCTTCAGTTCTTTCTCAGTGTTGAAGATGTTTGACCTAGTTTCTCTTTGGGTAATGACTGGGATGAAAAAAGATTGAACTCTGCTGAGGATTTATTTGTGCTACGTATTTGCAATTGCTTATTTAGAAAAGGCTAAGAGAGATATTTTAAAATAATGAACTTTAAGGGCAAGAATCGGTTATATGCTAAATATATTAGACTTTGAGTTCTTCCCATGTTAACTCTGAAAATAGCACAGCAGTGGAGTGGTAGTAGATATAGTGTGTCGCTTCCTCCAGAGTTAAAAAGGGCATTATTTTCCCAAGGTTTTGCATTCTAGATAGCAGATTTCATCACCTCAACTAAGTATTTTGAACTGTTATGTCAAAATGAAACCAAAATATCCATGAAAACTTAAAGCCAGAGAAAATAAAATCTCAAAGTCCAGGTGTAGCTACGAGGAAAAGTCTCAATTAGCAGAGACAGATGAATCTTAGAGTTCATTATGCATAAGGATAAAGTGATAATAAGCAAAAATGAGACTCAGATGTAATTTTGAAAGGTATTAAATACGGAACAGTTTTTCCTCCCATTTTTCAAAAATAAACAAGGCTTTGCAGTGAAAATTGGGCCACAGAGTTTCTAGGAAGATGGTGATGATGAATATGGGGTGGGAATGTAGGATAGCTGACAAGAGTAGATAAATGGAAATGCACACATCTGAAGGAGGGCAAAACCCCAGGGAACTCCACACCCATAGGACAAGGAGCTTCACATTCTGCATTGCAGAAATATGACAGGATTACAATGTGAATTTTTATGTTCAGTGTTAAGGTTTTCTAAGAAAACTCTCCCATGCAAATTTATTCCATGTTAGAGTTAAGTCTTTATATTAGGTGCTTACTAAAAGAGAATTGGTAAAAAAAAAAGAGAAAAAAAAATATCTGGTATGTCTATTTTGCCTTCCATAGTGTACAAGACTTTATAATGGGGTACAAGCTGACACTGGATGCCCACTTCTGCCTGCATTTGGGTTGTAAGCTGCCTAGTTACAATGGTGTGGCTCTAAGCTTGAAATGACATTAACTAATAAATCATACCAGTAGCCCAAAAGAAAAATCTAAACCTCAGACACAGGCTGATCCTCTGTTCACAGATCCCCAACATTTGCCCAGCTGAAAAATCTCAGAGGAGAAATCTTATGGCTGTCAACATGTTCCTTTGACAGCCCTCTAAAGCCCCCACTATAACCAGATCTCTAGGCTTTGTCTCTCCTCTAACCCTGCTCTTGAAGACCAGCATACCTAAGGGCCAGGCTGAGCCTCAGTCATTGATCCTCAGGTGGTCCAAAGCAAAAAGTTCTCCAGAAACAACTCTTGTTGCCTATCTCTTCCCCAATAAGCCTCTCCTCAGCTCTCCTCCAGCTGCAACTCCAGGTCAGAGGGAGGGAAATGTGGAATTTCAGTGCTTTGCTGCTGGGCTACATGCACTGGGATCCGAGTCTCTCTCTCTAGATGAGGCTCAGCTCTCTGCCCAGGACCATTCAGACCTGTAACTTCAGACTTATAGAAATCACCAGATCTAGATGGGAAAGAAGTTAGTATAGTGTTTTTTTAACCTCTACCTATGCGCAGGAACAGCAGACACTACGTCCCACCCTTTTATGAGAAAGACCTTTAATTCATCTTTTCATTGGCAGCCTACATAAAGAAGGTTGGACAAGCCCTATCAAACAGGCTGAAAAATCCACCACATGGAGTCAGTTCCAGGCCAGACAGAAAACATTGCCAAATCAAAGCACAGAGCTAATGCATCTGTGTAACATCATCTAATTATTGGCAGATAGATTATTTCACAGTATTCTCCCAGGCCAAGTCATAAACGATTCACGCACATGCTTTAGGATATAAGCCATGAATTCATAGCACTGGGGTCTGAAGCTCTTTTCTTTTTATTCTAAATATCTGTAAAGGAGACTTTTGCTGCTATGCCCAGGGATAAATATGTAAATTACTTATCACAGATTCTGATGCACTTCTATCACCATCTCGTCTTCCTCTTGCAAAAAATTAAGAGAGCTTTAGCTAAGTAAGTAATCCAGAAGCAAAACAATGGTGTGTACTGGGCTTTTAAATCCTCTTAGCCAAATGAACAGATTAATTAAAAATACTAGAAGCTCATAAAAGGAACAGATTTTTGGTAAGCAGTCTGAAAAAGAAAACTGATGTGTAAACATAGCCACTGGCATATTTGAAATGAGAAAAATCAGTAAAAATCTAAGCTTGTCTGCAGGTAACTCAAAAAGGAAAACCAGGCTACATTTGGTCATTTAATTTGTCATTCAAATGTCTGAAATAGCTCAAAAAAGAGCAACCTTCTTCCATTCCTTCAGGCCCATCATGCTAGAACCCCTCAGGTGGTTTACACTGATGCTCTGTGTAAATGGCAAAGAACTGGAATAGGCACCCATAAATGAAGTAGCCACACAACCAGTCAGAAATTAAAGGTAATGTTTACACAAAAATAATTTACTTCTCTCTAAGTCACCCAATTTGTGCTCTGATTTCTGAAAAAAAAAGGTAAAAAGATGAGCCAAGGGGCCGCCTTCTGGCGCATCTCTGGAGGAAGCATCCATGATCTGGCTGAGGGTACATTTCCTAGTGGCTGCTCTAAAAAGAGAGGAGCAGGCTGGCCAAGCAGGAAAGTCTCTGGACACCTCTGGAAACCTTCCTTCTTTTCATTCATAAACACTACAAGTAGGAAGTTGAACACAGAAGAGTAGTCAGTAAAAAATGGCATTGATAAGGCATCCTACAGAGACACTGAAAAGAGAGAATATAATTCAAAGCTTAGTTTGTTCAGTCAATCTTAAAGCTACATATCCTCATTAGACTGTCAGATTAAGTCACTCCTAAGAGGAAATTCCAAAAAACGACCAAAAAAGAAAATTAATAAATTTACAGTTACAGTATCGATACAAAGTCTTTGGCTCAGTTTAGATTGCCTGTTTTTGGCAATGTCTGAAGCTGTAACTGTACATCACTGGGGCTATAAGACCACTGCTAAAAGTTCTCCAGGACAACAAGGAAAAATCTTGGGATACTGCATGTCACAGAGGCACCTACAAAACAAACAGCAGCCGCTATCCAAAAATGGAGTTTATTGCAACCAGGGTTGCCAGCACTCCTTTTGACTAAATACAGGTTCGGATGTCTGTTGGGAAGTAACTACTACACAACAAATTCTTAACTTCAAGGAATGACAAATCAAAACGGGTAAACCCTCACTCATAAAAGGGGAAGCCTCCCACACCAGAGTGCCAGAGATACCACTCACCCACAGGAGGGGGCAAGGCTCACTCAATCATGGAGACTCCCTCAATCTGTGGAATTATCCTTGGATAGCGTGTCCAAGGGGAGGGGCCAACTGCCAGGCCTGCTGCTCTGCGAAGACGAACTTACTGGCTCTTAGGCAGGACCCCATTTATGCCCTAGTCGAAGGTGCACTGTGGTCATTCTCATTGGCTGAGACAAGCCCGGACAAAACACAGAAAAGCCCAGATGAGCCCACAGCCCGAGCCTGTTTGCTAAAGGAGTCTAGACCCTGAGGCACCAGTTAAGCACCATGAGCTGGAGCTGAATGGCCAAGGCCTCAAACTGCTCTGGCCAAGGCACCAAACTGCTTGGCACAGCCCATGTGCTCTGTCTGTTTTGTCTGTGCAGGAGGCTGTACCTGTCACATTGCAAGATAACAAGCAACTACAAAGTCCTCCTCCATCTGCCCCACAGTTCACTTTTTATAGTTCACAATGCAAATCAGTAACTGCAAAGAACAGGTAAGGGAAATTTTATCCCATGAAGTCAATGTCTCAAAGTAACAAGTGTATTACGCAATGCAAACTGACCTGCAGCTCTTAGGAGCTGGAAAAGCTGTCAGCTCCAAGAACTGAAAAGTAACACTCTTCCCATCAAACACCCTTGAAACGTTATTTTCTGCAGCAATGCTAAATATTAGTCTTTAGCAGAGGGGAGAGCTTTCAGGCCTAGGGTTAAAAGCC
Source organism: Baryphthengus martii (assembly GCA_013396935.1). Classification (NCBI taxonomy): domain Eukaryota; kingdom Metazoa; phylum Chordata; class Aves; order Coraciiformes; family Momotidae; genus Baryphthengus; species Baryphthengus martii. Next base: position 42,805 of record VWZK01016122.1, read on the forward strand.
AATCTCAGCAGTAAAGGAGGACTTTGAGACGTTGGCTGTCAACCGCCAACTCCCACGCAGTTGTACACACTTCTCAGTAATCTTCAGTGGCAGCTCTCTAAACACTGGAGATTGTGTTATTTAAAATTATCCTAGGGATGCCAGGAATTATACCACAATTTTCCCCACTATTATGACAACATCCTGGTTTGTATTAGAAACAGTGTGGCAAGCAGGACTAGGGAAGTGATTTCCTCCTCTACTCAGCACTGGTGAGGTTGCACCTCGAATACTGTGTTCAGTTTTGGGCCCCTCACTAAAAGACATTGAGGTACTGGAGCATGTCCAATGAAGGGCAACAAAGTTGGTGGAGGGTCTAGAGCATAAGTCTTATGAGGAGTGGCTGAGGGAACTAGAGTTGTTTATCCTTGAGAAAAGGGCGCTGATAGGAAACCTTCTCGTGCTCTATAACTACCTGAAAAGAGGTTCTACAGAGGTGGGGGTCAGTCTGTTCTCCCGTGTAACAACCAATATAAGATGAAACAGCCTCAAGTTTCACCAAGGGAAGTTTAGGCAGGTTGGATGTTAGGAAAAATTTCTTCACAGAAAGGGTTGTCAAGAACTGGAACAGGTTGCCCAGGTAATTGATGGAGTCACCATGCCTGGACATACTTAAAAGACTTGTAGATGCTTAGGGATATGGTTTAGTAGTGACTTGGCAGTGCTGAGTTAGGTCTTTTCCTACCAAAATAATTCTATGATGCTGCTTTGTCTATGGATATTCCTCTGGTTCAGCTTTCATAGATTTGAAATTTGGTGGAGTGTAGCGAGGTGGTTTAAGATTACAAAATCCAGCTTGCTGATTCGTTCACCTGCAGATTTAATCCTCAATTATTGAATTGTGATTAAAATTAGAACCTGAAACTAGCAGTTGCAATAAGTAACATGTAATGAAAGGGGATCTTGCCAAACAAGTTAGTTGTTGGTACCACTTGGTTTTCTCTTAACATAGATTTATGTCCATAGACCATAGATTGGACTGGTATTGCAAGTCATGAAGATGATGTACTCCATGTTGTCAGAGGCCTCTTCCAACAGCACAGAAGAGCATTAAATCTGTGCTAAAAATCTCAAATGCCACCAAACACCATGAAAAACAAACAAGAAAGATGCAGAACATTGCCAGTGTCACAGCAATAGCAGGGAATTTAACACAGAGAAGTGATTCTGCTCCATGTTTTATTCCACTGCTGATAATCCTAAGGACTTTGAGCCTTTTCCAATAGGTATTGGATACATGGAGATCAGTGAGCACCTGAGTAAACAAGGAAACACTTTAGAAGGTGCTCCTTGCATTTCAGGTCTGAAGTTTAATAGACTGAACTGTAGCTACTTGTACTTTACTGTGTACATAAGTCTTTCAGTTTTCAGGGGCATTACTCTACAATAAAGCCAAAACTAAGACACCGGCATAAGCACTACCTGTGCTCTCCTTCTGTTCTCCGACTTTTTACCTTACAGGTTGGAAAAAACAACTTTTAAAGTCAATAATAACTTACCACATTTAAAACAAGATCTTGCAGTACAGAGAAGTTATCAAAATTTATATGACTATTTTTAGAGGCCTCATGTGGGCAACTGAGAAGTATTTTATCGGCATTTTATGAAATTAGCTGTAAATGTGTTAAAAGGATCTTGCAGCTAGTAAAGTGCTAAGTGCAAAAGCGATTTTTCCTTTACCCTTTCTTTTTTTCAATACTGGCAATTTTACACATAAATATGATTACAGAATGATAAGAAAAAGGAAGAACTACTCTTTCTGGATTCAGAGAGGACTGATGGCTTTACTATGACTTCTGCAAGCTAATCTTATGAGTCAGAATAAAGTCTTTTCCTCTGTTTTTGCTCCTAAAATATCACTTGATATTTACAGAAATCTGAAGAAATATACTATTTTCTGTATCCCCTCCTGAAAGTCACTGAAAAAAAAGAACTTTGGAAATAATTTCCTGTTTGTTTCTAAATAGAGAAGCTCTTAAAGTTGTCACTAATATTCCTTCTGTTCCTTTGAAAGAAAGAGTCAGACAGCCCAGACGCCATAGACATAGCGCTGACTTTTAACCAGTGGCAAAGAATCCTTCCTAGTCTGCAGTATTTTCCCTGGTAACTGGCACATAAGGCCAAACTTTTGCTTGAGCTAAGAATCATTAGATAAAGGTGGTGAAAGAAACAAATCCAATTTGGTGAACAAAATGAAAAAGACATCCTTGACCTGGTATGGTTCATGTTGGTAAATGCCAAGAAGTTGTTGAGCAGAATCTATGCGAAGATCATATTATCGTGATGTGGCTTATTTTCTCTAAGCACACACATAATTTTTAAAACATAATTTAAATATACTGTTGCATATGGGCGCAGTGTTTCCACAGTTTGAGTAAATACTCATACTTCCTTCCAGGGACTGCCACCATAATAAATACTTCTTTCTAAAAGCAAAATGATCTGAAGGAATCAGCAGCTAATGAAACCCTCTAGAACTCTAATTACAAACAGTGACTTGTAGTCCCCATGCCATTCCTTTACCTTTGCTCACCTCTATAAGCAACATATACTACTTTTATTCCACTCCAAATCAGTACCCTCAAACTCCTGAATTCTATGTATTAAATAAGATAGTTCAGAAAATCTGACAATTAGTCTGAGACGCTTGGTCTGATCATCTCAGTTATTTTCCCATCATTATTAACAAGGAAAAAAAACAGACAACTAACTACACCACTTAAATATTTACCTAGGAGTTTCCTTCTGGAGACAGATCTGGAGATCTATCAAGTCATTTAAGAGATATAGATTATACCTGGATATGAAGCTAACAACAACAAAAAACTTAAGTCTTTAAATATCTTTACTCTCAGTTTATGAAAGTGCCAAAGACTGAAAATCATCACATATTAGGAACATTTTTGTCACAAAACAGCTGCAGCATTTATAGCTCCAAAGCCCAAAAGGGCTTAGGCTAGTTTTTGCTCCACTTTTCTCTGCAACATCTTTACCAGAAATAGAATTTAAAGCAGCAGTATAACAAACATTAATGCTTATAGTGTTTAAATGTCCAGTACTGGACCTTAAATTGCACTACCACTCCCTTTTCAAAACTATAAAGGATACTGTCTGTATATATATCATATACATATTATTGAAAATTGCATTCAGATACTGTCGTGTTTTTCCTCTATAGCCAGAACCAGCACAGATGGTACTACTGGTTCTACCAGATTAATTAAAATCACCCCCTGGTTTCATTCACAGTTTGTGTTCTGTATTGTTCTCCCATTTAGACTAAACTCCTTCTGCTTATTTGTTTTTGAGCATTACTTTTTATTTTTAAACGACATACATCTGCTTTGCTCCTTAGAATAAATAATTTACACTCATGTTATGTAGATAAAGATTCCTGAAGAAAAAGGCTGTCATATAGTTTTCTGTATCTGGGTTGTAAAGGAGATTGAACCCCAAAGCAGAGCTCTAGGCAAAGCTGATTTCCCTGTTACTGTGCCTTGCAAGCACGGGAAACCTAGGAGGGTAGACTAAGAGGACATTCAGTGACAAGGTATCAGCACAGTTTGTCAGAAGATGCTGATTTTAGAGGGAGAGGAATATACGTTAAGTAGACGATACATTTTTAATGGTAATCACTCTTTTTTTATGTTAAAGTTTATATACACTGGCTTTTACTATTAAGTCTTATTTCCTTCACAGTTTACCACTAATTGTTTCCCTCTTTCTCCACATAAGTAGAGTACCACATCTAGTATTTTATTACTTTTGTGCCTTCGGAAAAGAGGCTGACATGTATCAACTGCTATCAGGAAATGTTTAGCATTTCATATTTTCAGAAGAATGAATCTCAGTTTAATACTCAGCTTTCCCAGAGTCAGGCATGCTGAACAGTGACTAGACCAGATATTTCAGCTTCTACAGCTGTTTTCAATAACAACCACATATAAACTGACTATACATTTTTCAGTTACAGAGGTGGCTTCTGTGGGAAGATGTTAGAAGCTCTCCTCAAGTTTAACAGATCCAATGCCAGTTGGCTCCAAGATGGACCCATCACTGGCCAAGGCAGAGCCCATCAGTGACAGAGGTAGTGCCTCTGTGTATTTATGAAGTGAGAAAAAACAACTTGCACATTTGCAGCCAGAGAGAGGAGTGAGAATATATGAAACAACTTTGCAAACACAGAGGTGAGCGAAGGATGGGGAGGAGGTGCTACATTTATTATTATTGGTAACAAATTAATTTTCCCCAAGCTAAGTCTGTTTTACCTGTGACAGTAATTGGTGAATGATGTCTCCCTGTACTGATCTTGACCCATGAGCCTTTCGTTATATTTTCTCTCCCCTGTCTTGCTGAGGAAGGGGAGCAATAGAGCAGATTTAGTGGGTACCTAGCGTCTAGCCAGTGCCAACTCACCACATACTTTAAAATGTTTCCACCAACTATCACATATCTGCTATTGATTCAGGAAGCTGGGGTTTGGAAATGATGGGGCTGTGCAACAGGGAGGCCATTGTGTTCTCTGCCATCTGCTCCCAGACAGCTTCAGAAAGCACAGTCCCTATTTTTAGGTAGAAATTCCAACCAAGTTGTCAGGTTAGACATAACCTCAGACTTCATCTTCTGTTTGTACAGCTTAGTGTATCCTCTGAAGGTTCAGTCAATATGATAAAAAACTCTGCTTTGTCCAAACAGCAGTCATTGGCATGAGCACCAAGTCATCCTTAAGCAAGGGAAGAAAAATGACAGATGAAATTTATCACTATTAGAAGATATCAAAGTAAGATTTTCAGGTTTCTGTATGTCATGGTAGTTAGGGAAAGTTTAGAGAGATATTTTTTATATTATTTTTTGTATAGAGTATTATCTGTTACAATTACCTACTGAAAATACTGGTTGTAGTTAAAAAACAGCTCTCCTAAGCACTAAGGAAAGATGAGGCTCTATCCTTGTGTTGCTAAAGTTTTCTTGCCCTATGATGGGATGTTCATTCACTCTGGAAACTCAGTACTTCATCTCCACCTAGCGCAACAGAGAACCACTGAGGACAAACATACAGAAGCTTAAGGCACTGAGCTCTCGTGGAGAATGTAACCATGTCAGCAGATGATTTAACCAATCTAAAAGAAAGAAGGTGTTTCTGACCATCTGTGGCAAGATAATGGCAGATTGGCGAGGAGGACCGTAAACATGCCCAAGTGACTCACAGCTGAGGTGTTAGAAAACACATATATCAAACTAATTGTTGTTCAGTCTTGTGCACTGGACAAGCAGAACATCTGTGTTTAGATAACATGGGCCTGTGATAGACCTATAGGCAACCTATCAACCATGTCTGAGATTCCTGCCCTGCTGTGTGAAAGATCAAAGCACAGTGGTAAACACCTGCATGAATCCCAGATATACAAGTGAAAACAGGAGGTCTGATAATCCTCTAGCATGGATCAAGCTCCACAGTGCCTGCATCCGCACTTGCGCCTCTCTGCCCGGGTGCTGCTTCAGGGATTCCTCAGATGGTGGGGTAACAAAACTAAATTTACTCTTGCATTTCATCCATAGTTTTGTGGTTCCTGCATCCCACCTGTGCTGGCTCACACATCATCCACAGGATCTTTATTTACTCTTCTGCTTTTATGTACATGCCTCACCTTCAGAAAAATGAGCTAGATGTTTTCAGGTGCAGGTGGCTGCTAAAGAGACTCAAATTTACTATTTTCTGTGTCTGCAAAAGGCGACCAATAGTAAAGGTGTCAGAGTGCTAATGAAGACAAGTTTCTGAGTAAGAATAAGGGTTGGATGAAAAACTGTTTAAAGTCTTTGTGGAATGTACTGTCTGGGTGATTCATGGACCTAATTTGTAGCTATGATGATGTACATGAGAAAGGTAATCTTAAACTGTATAAAAAACTAGAAAGTAATCTAAGATGAATGCTACCAATGAGGAGAGAGCTCAGTGTGAAACCAAATAATCCTAGGCAAACACTACCTCAGGTTAAATAATCACATTGAAAGACATTTTTATGCCATTAGTCTGCAACAATTGATAGAAGGCATGGCTCTACTAATGCCTTCTATGTCTCAAAAAATATATCAGACAAGATACAAATAACTGAAGAGGACAACCAAAGCTTACAGAGAAATAACTAAATAGACCAGGGTTCAACAGGTTGGAAGAGACTGAGTATATTAAAGTCCATAAAAATAGAGAGGGTGGACGGTGATTTTGTTTTTTGTTATCTGTTTTGCTGTTTGGGTTTTTTTCTGATATAATATGTAGGCACATCATCTGAAATAAAGATACTGATGGACAAGTTTATGACGAGTTGGGCATGTGGATCAATTCATACAACCTTGGAAGTGAGACAGGTGGCAGAGATTTACAGAAACTGTGTACTCTCCTTGAAAAATAGCAGAATTTAGAAACCTGAAAGTTTTTAAGAAGGAAATGTAGCAGATATGGTTGGCACTGTTACCACAGTAATTCCATTTTGAAGGTGGAACACTTCTAGTTTTGTGTTCATTCCCTTCCTTCAGAATCTCTATCATCAATCAGTACAATAAACCAGTGAGGTATTAGACATTACTTGCTGTGTGTTTTGCAGTGAAATACAACCCTAGGAAAATCCTTGCCTAGGTCTCATTTTTTACTTACTTCAATTGCTATGGCTGTTTCAATGTTGCCATGTCCTTGATTTGCTCTTCAGCCAGTCTCTTCTTGTTCGCTACTCACCTGCTGACAGCTGAACGAGGGTAAAATTTTCATGCAATCTAACCTTGCACAGAATACTTGACCAGTTTCCTCAGTTTGGAAGGGAAAGTAAACAGAACAAACTTGAAAAATGACTCCGGTTTTGCCAGTGTAGGAATTCTTACCCTTACTGACGAAGGTATCTGCATACTATGGCCATCTTCTCAAAGTGTCTTTTCACAGTCCAGAGTATCAAAAAGAATAAATCGCAGAAAGTTATTACACAAGGAAAATATCCAAAACATATGTAGCCACCCCATTCATTGAATTGCACTCTTTTGTTTACAAATACAGAAGTGTCTATGCTGCATCTGTTGCAATGATGTACTGTCTCCACTTACAATTTCCAGCAGAGAAAGAAATTGTGAGTTACGATCTTTCTTCCTTAATCCCCGGTTCTACTTATCAAAAAGAAAGGTGATATATTTTGCTGCTTTCTTGCATTTACCAGGCAGCAAAAAGTTCCTCAAAGATGCAAACACTATCAGTGTTTTTCAAGCAAAAGAGAACTACTTGCTCTAGGAACCATTGCTCCAGGAGACACAACTTAACTCTTTATTCCCCTGCTTTTAGGAGCACAAGCATCTCCAAAGTATGGACTTATAATGGTAAAAAAAGGTCAGCTCATGCTGTATTCTGAAAAGACCCCAACTGGACATCAAACAAACTGGCAAAACCGAACTCTGCACTGTCATATTAAGTACTATTAACAATACTAAGGTGAGTTTCTTAACCTTTAAAAACAAACAGCCCCACCTCCCTCAAATCCAAACCCAACACAATATTATTTGATAGCATATCCTGCTCACTACCAGAGCCTCAAATGTTATTCTACCATACAGAAGATACTAAAAGGCTGGCACTGGGATACACATATTCTTGTTACATGCTGGGTTTTTTCATTTTCTCCTCCTTTCCCCTCTAAATTTTATTTGAGGTTTATAGTAATGTAGGCTAATCATTTTGGTTGTATATACTAAAATTGTTCCTTACACATGGGAGGCTTGAATACAGAATACATCAGGAGTAGTCCTGGCTGCAAGGAAAATATTTATCATGGATTTCTTATGCCAGCAAACCAGAAAATGGACAGAAAATCAATAACACTCATTAGAATTTTATCTACAGCTGAGCTCTGAAGTGACACTAACACAAACTTCTCGTGATCCTGAATGAGAATGGTTAGAAAATCTAGCACCAAATTTACAAATCTGAGAACAAAACATGCAGAGAGACCACAATGTTCCATCGTAAAGTAGAGAAATATCCTTTACAGAACAATCCAAGGTTTTTTTTGATGAAGGTATGCCTTGTGGTTTGCCTGCACCTACTGATTTCCAGTTACATTACCTTTTTAAAGTTTTTTTCTTTCTTTTCTCTACAATTTCAAGATACTTTGCTTTACTTGTCTGGGGATTTTGGGACTGCTAACATAAGAGAACAGAATTAAGGAAATGTAGTTGAATTATATATATTTAAATTTTATATGTATGTCAGCTACATGGATAAGAAAACCTTCCGTAAAACACTGAAGGACAGCTGAGACCAGCAAGTACAAAAAAATAAGTTAACAATCTTAAGAATTAAAGCACTGTTAAAAACTTTAGAATCCTACACAAAGTAGGAAGCAAGGCTAACATTTGAATAATTTTCACAGTCAGTAAAAGTTGATAAAACAAACCAGATCCCAAGCTAAAGATGATGCTACTAAGAGTGAGGTTTGGTTCCACAAACATTATCAACCATTTCAAAATCCTGAAGCCTAGGAAAGAACTCAACAACATAAATTTGTAATGAAACAGCTACTTCAAGCTTTTAATCCACTCTTCCTCCTTTTTTATGACTTAGGTTGACATTTAGGAAAGAGCAGGATTTCAGAAACTACTGTCAGTTTGTTACTATATTGCATTATGAAGGAGCTGGCTAGCCCAAGTAGCAGAAAGCTCAGATAAGAGTGTTATTACTGAAGCACGGAGCAACTGCATCGGAACTAGATCCCTCCGTTGCCACATTTTTACTATTACCCGTGCTAATGGAATCCTGTACTGTAGGCACGGTACAGCCAACTAAATCACTTAAGAACCGCAATCACTGCACTAAATTGCTTTTGCATTCTTTTGGGTTTTGTTTGTTTGGAGGAGAGAAGGCTATGGGGGACCCAATACCTGCAAGATGGTTATCAAGGTGATAGAGCCAGGCTCTTCACAGCCTGTATGGTGGATGGATGAGAAACAACTGGCAGAAGCTGAAATGAGAGGTTCAAACAGGATAAACGGAGAAAACTTTTCAACATCAGGGTGGCAAAGCACTGGGACACTTCATCCTTAGAGGTTTTCAAGATCCAACTGAATACAGTTCTTTGCAACCAGGAACCAGGCCTGGAGGAGGAGGCTACACAAAATAATCTCAGAGATTGCTTCCATGCTGTATTATCCTATGGATTTTATCGTGTGTAATGTTTCTGTACATTATTACATCAATATTAGATCTGAACACAAGATTAGGGAAAAGATTTACAGATAATATTAACAACAAATTCCTGTAAACACATGGAAACATCAAACTCTTCTGTTAATGCAGTGTAATAGACAGTCCCTTTGTTACGAGACCTCTGAAAATAATCAGAAACATTTTGTCTTATCAGGACAGAAAGTCATCTGGAAACAGACACAACCACGTAATTTTTCAGAACTCAGAAAAAAATATAAGTAAAATACTTTGAAAGTGCATTCACGAAAGGAATCAATGAATGTTGAGGATCTGAGATGAGGTTTCCCAAATTGTGGAGAAAAATACAACAAAGATTAGAACTGTCTGCAAGCACAGAAAAGTTCAGCTTGTCTTTATGAACAAGCATCACTAAGGAGTGAGAGGAATTTCAGAAAAAGAGGCTGAAGAAAGAAAATACTTATCTGTCTAAAAGGAGGAAAAAAGAGAGACTACAATAAATGCAAAATATTTTATTTATTGCAAAGAAAAGCTGTGGCAACAACATTGCACAATACCAAATTTTAAGGTTTGAAATTATCAGAAACTACTCTTCATTGTGATTTTTTTCTGTTCCATAGATCTTTATAATTATAGTTTTACATTAGTTTTACATTACGACAAGAGTAAATTCCTTACAGAATTAGAACAAATTGTATATAGCTTGCCAGCTTAGTAATGTTTCATTTATATGCCACAGACTGTATTCATTCAACATTTTGATCCAAAAAGGATTATCAGATTGAATGCTCTGCTACTCATAGAACAGAATGATACAGTCTGATCGTTTTTTTAAATGATTAGAAGTATATGGGAATTCACTCTAAGTGTGCTGTTTATATTTTCTACAGAATGTAGATAACAATTAACTTTCTTACTTCACTAAAACAACATTTTCTCCCTTTAGCGTGAGATCTCCAGCACAAAGGCAGACAAACGCATAAATCCAACATTTTTACATCCAATGCTGAACAGCCTGGAGGGCAGTAGTAAAAGTCCTGAGTGCAGGATGAATTCCTCGATGAGATATTAAGAGGGACCCAGCCTCTGCATTAAACCCTGCTTCTTTAAGTTGTTTTGCTATTTCCTCTACATCCCAGCCTCCTCCTCCCTGGTTAGCCAGCAAGTGGTCAATAAGGTGAGGATAAAAGGCAGTAGACATGCACTTCACCACTAACTTGGCATCGAGGAGCAAGGAAAGTATTTCAGCATCACAAGTGGAATCATCAACCTAAGAAGAAAGAAAAAATCCCAAGTAATTAAAAATTAATTACCAGATACATCCACCAACCAGAACACATCATGACTCTTCTAACTGCACAGCATGACCTTGAAAGTAAGATGAGTATTCTGTATGGGTTAAGAAGAGGGATGCATACTTTGCATGTGCCAGAATAGGTAAAGGTGTGTCTTTAACAGTCTCTGTCACATTAATATTTGACCTCAGTGAAGTTAAGGAATAATAATGCTTAACAACCTGGCTAAGATTAGATGAACAGCTTTATCGACTTTTCACAGGTTCTCAGCCCAGTGCAGAACAGACCACACCATTTAGCTTCCTATCAAGAATGACACCCTGAGGAAGGTCAGAGCAGAGTATATTAAATTTTAGTCACTTTATATGAATATAATCTCTTACAGACCATGTATTAATAAGACAGGCAACATCTGCAGACTGAACCAGACTTTCCAGAGTTTCAGCACTCATGGCAAGAATGAGATTTTCTGAAGAATATGACTTATATTTTGAAAGGTTTAGATCATCAAGCTGTTACCTCTGAAATCTGTATGCCTCAGAAAAAATGTCATTACTTGATACATGAGAGTAGATATCTCTTTAAAATCCTGTCGACATCTTTACAAATAACACTAAAGAATAGTTTAAATTCTATTTCAGCTCATTTTGATATGTCTATCATGGGTTCCTTGAAATGCAGTGTTGTTTTAATCAGCTTAAGTGATTTAACACTTCAAGTGCAATGAAAAAAATACATACAACCAAAAAAAAAAAAAAGGGCCAAAAAAGAGGTAGAAATTAGTCAGTTTCCAATGACTGCATCCTATCAAGTTACAAATAAACTAATCAAATTATTCTACATTCACAAAACAACCTCTCAGTTTGTTGTGTTTCTGGTGAGTTTTTTTGGTTGGTTGGTTTGGGCTTTTTTAGTTGGTTTTTTGTTTGTTCTGTTTCATTTTTCAATCTGTCTGGTTAGCCTGTGTTTCATTTTCTGCAAAGTGATATCTACCTTATATACTTAAAAAAAAGAATCATGAAGCATCAAATGAATCTAGGTGGTTCAGATTCAGAGTAAACAAAAATATGTGTATTGTTACACTGTTGAACTTTGGCAAGCATAACATCAGAACTGCAACAGATACATTCAATTCCACTGCAGCAGTGCCACAGCACTCTGCTTCAAACAGGTCTTGCACATTTTATCAAATCTCTCTCTAATATAGAATTTATAAATAGATCTACATCCACTCATGGAAAACCACATCTCAGTAACTTTCCCCTCAACATGTACAGAAGCGAGTACCCACTAACACACTGTCTCCATGAGTCGTGAACTCTTCCTACACATCTTCAGTAGGATGGAGAGAAGCCTTATCAGACTACTGAGTGCTGCTCTTAGAGTGGGAGATTCAAGCTGTGTCACTCAGGCCCTTGGCAAGTGATCCGGACATGAAGAAGAACACACAAACTGTATTCTTTGACCCTGCGCTGACTGCTGTATTTCTGAATCAGAATGGCAATTTGTGCCTTCTGCTGAGCTCAGTGCTGTCACTGCATAATTAGTAAGGGTTAAGCAAGCCTGCCTGGAGCTTTGCCCTCAGCACACTAATGTTACCAACTGCAAATGGGCTCAGGTTTGAGGCACTCAGCTCTACCAAGGCAGCAGACCCTCCAGGGCAAGCAGAGACAGGGAGCCTGCAAAAGTTTTAAACCAGCTTGTGTGTGAAATAGGTGGGTGAAGATCAGCTATGCCACGGGTGGCACCTCTTCTGATGTACTTAGAAGAGGAACTTGAGGCATTTAGAATGCTTGACTGATAAGTCACTGAAGCTTCCAAAAATTCATGTGACCATGAGAGCAAGAAATTTGTGGATCCTACTCCCCAGGACAAAGGCCACATGTTATATCAGCATCCAGTATTTTTTCCTGATTGCTAATGGACATTAGCCTACATGGACATTGTAGCTATACCTGCTATGATGCAGTATATCTGGAAAAAAAAAAAAAATCTCACCTGCGGTGAGAATTTCAAATAAGCAAGAGCTCCTCTCCCTCTACTCTGCCCTGGTGAGACCACATCTGGAATACTGTATCCAGTTTTGGGCTCCCTAATATAAGAGACAGGAATCTGCTGGAGAGAGTCCAACGGAGGGCTACAAGGATGATTAAGGGACTTTAACATCTCTCCTATGAGGAAAGGCTGAGACCTGGGGCTTTTTAGTCTGAAGAGAAGACTGAGAGTAGATCTAATTAATGTGTATAAATATATGAGGGTTGGCTAGGTGACAAGTGGAAGAAGCCAGTCTCTTTTCTGTGGTGCCCAGTAATAGGACAAGAAATAACAGGTATCAGCTAGAAAATAGGAGGTTCCACCTCAACATGGGGAGAAGCCTCTTCACTGTGAGGGTGATGGAGCACTGGAACAAGCTGCCCAGAAAGGTTGTGAAGTCTCCTCTGAAGACTTTCAAAACCTGCCTGGAAATGTTCCTGTGTGGCCTGCCCTAGGAGATCCTGCTCTGGCGGGGCAGTTGGGCTCTATGATCTCTAGAGGTCCCTTCCAACCCCTAACATCCTCTGACTCTATCATTCTACCTTTTACCTAACTAAGGGGCAAGGTAGAGTACGGGCAATACCCTGTCAGCATTGTTTGTGTAGGTGTCTAGAGGCTCTAGTATTGAGGAAATATGGCCTACTGTTAATAATTTATGTATTATAAAAATCCATATGTTCTGAAATATAGATGCTATTGGTAAGAACTGCTGATGACTTAAGAGCAGAAAAGAATTGAACCTGATATGTCCCAGAAAATTAGCTCTCCACTACTACTGGAGGTAAAAATGCTTTTTGTTTTACTCTCTATTGAAGTCTATAGCTATAGGACAAATAAATAAGGGAAAAAGAAAGCAGAGAGATAGAAAAAAAAGCCTAGAAAGATAAACTAGGGAAAGATATTTTACCATAATCACCATTAGCTTACGTATACCTAATTTAACAAGATTTCTTTTAAAAGTTAAGCCACACCAAATGAGTAGCCATAAATGGCATAAGACACTGGAGAACACTAAAAATTCCATCATTCACAGATTCTTTATGATTTTTCATACTACATTTTTCAATAAATCATGTTGCAAAGGTAATCTAAGAGCTTCATCGTTGAAAGTACAGTATGCAAATGGATTTAAAGTATTATATTAGATTACCTAAAAACATTTTCTAGTTTCTATTAAAGCTCTGATTGAAGAAGTATTTGCACTGATTATATTAAGTCCCATTTGTTAGTTGTTTTAACAGTTGAAATTACCAACAAGTAATAGAATATTCACTTGCTCTTTCAGAACTATAAAAATCACTCTTAATCTTTGAAAGATAACCAAGTGAACAGCCAACGCTGAAATTCTTCTCAAAACCAATTTGACTCTTAAGGGCAAACTATGAGCCCTATTTGCCTTAATAAGCTTATTTAAGTAAAATTATTTTTAAAATTATTCACATACCATACAACTCAGAAGAAGATTACTTATTTCTGTTACCCAAAAACAGACACGTGGCAGTTTATAAAAACATACGCAGTAAAAAGAGAGGTCTGCAATTTCAAAAAAGCTTACAGAAAATCTTGCTTGTTTTATTACAGGGAAAAACTATACAATTTCCAGTATCAGCACTTCAGCATCATCCTTAACTGTAAACATCCATAAAGCTGTCAGCAACACACAACAAATGGCTAACTAATACATCGTATCAACAAGCAAGTGCTGTTTTTTTTTCACAGCCATGCGTTAGCACTATGTCAGGGAATCAATAGCTATGATTTCCCTTTGCCAGATGTTATTTGTCCTTTTCCGGTTTCATGTAGGCAGAAATGGGCTGCCTCTAAAAAAATCCATTACAAATCCTACAAAAAGCATCAACAGCCTGAATACTGTTTTGAAAAAGCAAAAACTACGTATACAGAATTATACTGGATAAGTAACATTCACATATCTAAGCAAGGTATGTCGTTTTAGTATAACACCAACTAGTGTAATCTCAAGACAAGCACATAAAACAAGGAATAAGAGATAGTTTTTTAAACAATATAACAACAGCTTTTAAATATAGTGCGGCATTCTTCTCTACTAGCTGCTTTTCTAACACTGTCAGTGGAATGTCACGTTCAAGGCACTGGCTGCACTCAGTGCCTGATGTAATGAAATCAATAGTCAAATTTTCATTGACTTAAGATGAAGCATCAGACCAAAGCTAAGCACTTTGAAAAGTCTAAGTTACCCAGTGCTATGTACTCAAATTAGTACTGAATTTAGAAGAAAATCTTAGAAATGGCTTATCAAGCTGCTTCCTGCATAAGAAGGCCTAAAAGTCTATTATTTTAGGCATACATAGGTGTACAAAGTGCTTTATATTAGTAAAAAGATAATACGGTTCCTGGCCCTAAAACTCAATCAAATCAAACATAATCAACAGAGAGTGTAGAAAATTGAAAGCTGTGGCACACTAGAAAGAAAAGGCCAGGTGAGAGAGTAATATAATTAGTAAGCATTCAGAAAGTGCTACTGCACAGCATTATGCTTTAAAAACAGTTAAATAAAAGGTACTCGGACACAAATTCCTGCTGACAAGCTTCGAAGCCAGTCACTTACACAGCAGATTTCATTTGTTAACAATGAAGTCAATTTTAAAAGGTTAACAAGAACATATAGATGAGAAAGTGCATGCATATAACAGATCCCCACTTGCTTTTCGATGAGATCATCTAGTTTAAAAACAGTTAGAAAAAAGCCTAGCTTTGATGACATAAAATCTAAAATTACAAGTGGTAAAAGAAAACTATCAATATACAAAAGATAATCTGCTATTGGTTTGGTAGTTAATATTTGTTAAACTGTGTTTTGTGGAAAATTCAGAAAATTTGTGTTTTATTTGTAAAAGGAAAAGGCAATACCCTCATAAAACTCTATGATTCTTTGCTTAGAATGTCAAACAACTAGGAAATAGTATCATAGAATCACAGAATTGTTTTGGTTGGAAGAAATCTTTAAGATCAAGTCCAACTGTTAACCCAGCACTTTCAGGTCACTACTAAACCGTGTTTCTAAGCATCTACAAGTCTTTTAAATATCTCCAGGGATGGTGACTTCACCACTTCCCTAGGCAGCCTGCTTCAGTGCTTGACAACCCTTTCTGTGAAGAAATTTTTCCTAGTATCCAACCTAAACTTCCCCTGGCACAACTTGAGGCCAATTCCTTTTGTCTTATTACTTGCTACATGGGAGAACAGACTGATTCCCACCTTCATACAACTTTCTTGTAAGTAGTTGTAGAGTGCATTAAGTTCTCCCCTGAACCTCCTTTTCTTGAAGATAAACAATCCCAGCTCCCTCAGCCACTCTTCATAAGACTTGTGCTCTAAACTCTTCACCAGCTTTGTTGCCCTTCTTCGTGGCTCCAGCACCTCAATGTCATTCTTTGAGTAAGGGGCCTAAAACTGAACACAGTATTCAAGGTGCGGTCTCAGCAGTGCTGAGTATAAGGGGATAATCACTTCCGTAGTCCTGTTGGTCACACTATTTCTGACACAAGCCAGGATGCTGTTGGCCTTCCTGGCCACCTGGGCACACTGCTGGCTCATATTCAGTTGGCTGTTGACCAACAGCCCCAGGTCCTTTTCTGCCAGGCAGCTTTCCAGCTACTCTTCCCGAAGCCTGTAGCATTGCATGCAGTTGTTGCAATCCAAATGCAAGACCTGGCACTTGGCCTTGTTGAAACTCATACCACTGGCCTTGGATCATTAATTCAGCCTGTCTAAATCCCTCTGTAAAGCCTTCCTACCCTCAAGCAGATCAACACTCCTGCCCATCTTGTCCTCTGCAAACTTACTGAGGATGCCCCCGATCCCTTCATCTAGTTCATAATGAGAGATGGGGAACACCATTTGTGACCAGCAATCAGCTAATTTTAACTCCATTCACCACCACTCTCTGGTTCGTGGCCATTTAGCCATTTTTTTAATCCAACAAAGTGTACACCCATCCAAGCCAAGAGCAGCCAGTTTCTCCAGGAGAATGCTGTGGGAAACAGTGTCAAAGGCTTTATTCAAGTCCAGGTAGACCATCCACAGCCTTTCCCTCATCCATTAAGCAGGTCCCCTGGTCATAGAAAATGATTAGTCAAGCAGGACCTGCCTTTCATAAACCCATGCAGGCTGGGTCTGATCACCCAGTTATCCTGTATGTGCCACATACCACTACTCAAGACTATGCGTTTCATAACCTTCCCTGGCACTGAGGTCAGACTGACAGGCCTGTAGTTTCTTGGATCCTCTTCCTGGCTCTTACTGTAGATGGGTGTTACATTTGTTAATCTCCAGTCATGTTTTGCCCTGTATCCAATAGAGGATGGAGATTCTCTTTAGTTCTCCTTTGGCTATTAATGTGTTTATAGGAACATTTTTAATTGTCTTTTAAGGCAGTAGCCAGATTGAGTTCTAGTTGGGCTCTGGCATTTCTAGTTTTCTCCCTCCATAGTCTTGTGGAATCTTTGCAGTCTTCCTGAGTTGCCTGCCCCTTATTCCATATGCCATAGACTTTCCTTTTCTTCCAAAGTTCCAGTCAAAGGTTTCTGTTCGGCCAGCTCACCTTATGACACACCAGGATAGCCTGCTCCTGCACCTTAATGATTTCTCCAGCCTTCCTGGACTCCTTTGCCCTTCAGGACCGACTTCCAAGTGACTCTTGTCAATCAGGCTACTAAATAGGTCAAAGTCTGCCCTCCAGAAGTCCAAGGCAGCAGTTCTACTTCCCAAAGAGTCGAAAACTCTATCATTTCCTGATCACTATGCCCAAGACAGCCTCCAACCTTCACATCACCCACAAGCCCTCTGTTCACAAACAATAGGCCCAGCAGGGCACCTTCACTTGCCGGCTCTCTAAATAACTGTGTTGGGAAATTATCTTCCATACACTCCAGCAACCTCCCAGACTGTTTTCTCTGTGCTGTACTGTTTTTCCAGCACACATGTGGTAAGTTGAAGTCTCCCATGAGAACAAGTTGTAGTGATTATGAGACTTCTTCCACCTGCTTATAGAATATTTTATCTGCTTCTTGATCCCATTTGAGAGGTCTGTAACAGACTCTCACCATGTTATCTGCCTTGTTGGCTTTCCCCCTGATTCTTATCCGTAGACACTCAACCTCATTATCATCATCTTTAAGACCTAGACAATCAAAGCACCCCCTAACATACAGGGCTGCTCCAGAACCTCTCCTTTCTGCCTATCCCTTCGGAAGAGTTTATAGCTCTCCAACGCAGCACTCCAGTTGTATAAATCATCCCATCATGTTTATGTGATGGCAGCTATTTCAGAGTTTTCCTGCTGTATAATGGATTCCAACTCCTTCTGTTTGTTGCCTATGCTGTGTGCACGGGTGTAGACACACTTCATTGGGCCTACTGTTTCCATCACCTTTATGGGGGAAGAAGGTCTAATTTGTGCCTGACCATTCCCAGGCAAATCTGTGATTTCTAGCCATCCACTACCTCCATTGGGATAGCAGACTGAAGGACCTCCAGACTCATACTGGATGCTCACTAAGGTATTGGAATTTTGATATAAGCAGATGTGTGTTACATACAATACACCCTGCCACCTTCCATGCTACTATTTTAAATGTTCATAGAGAACAGGTTAAGAAGGGTGGTGCTTCATCCACTATGGTTAAGTGCTTTTGAAGGATAACCGGCAACATCTGAGATGAAGCCTATGCTTGTGGCAATTAATAAAACTATAGCTGAGGGCCTGCCCTAGAAGGCTCCTGCAGAAACAAAGGAATATTTGCCTACTTTGTGTGTCTCAGAAAAGGGCTATAATTTCAATTTGAATTCCTACAAATTACATTTTTAAAGGTTTTGTATTTTGGGATGCTTATTTTAAAAAGATATACACAGTTCCATTTCTGTTTCTGTATGGGTAGTTACATATTGAAGTAGCATATGGGAAATCTACCATGAATTATTATTTTGTGTTATAATACACAATCAAGAGCTCTCTAAGATACGGTGCAGCATTTGAAAATAGAGATAACATTCTCCTTCCTAAATGTTATAATTCCGGAAATATTCACTGCAGCTTATTCAGCCAGACAGGAAAGTCATTCCCCTTTCATACAAAGGTCTGAGACAGTATCTGCCCCTTCTCACTGGTAGGGTACTACACTGTAGATCACAGGTAACAAAATCCAAGCCAGGTTTACATGCAAAAGTTCAATTAAGAGCTTCGAGAAGTTTTAAACTCAGCTCATTTTTCATCAGAAAAAAAAAAAAAAAGGTAAAGTAATACTTCTGTTTAGGAGACTAGCTTCCATCTTTTTAGGTGTTCCTTCTTAACTGAAAAGCAAATAGGAAAAAAGAGAGTATATATACATTTATATAATAGTTGAAAAATATACAGTAATCTTTCAGTTCACGTGCACAGAAAAAAAACAAAATCAAAACAAAACATTTACTTTTTTTTTCTCCAGAAACATTTCTGAAGTATCGAATAAAACCTGTTTAGAATAGCATGAAAGTTCCCAAACATACCACTTTATGTTTTAACCTTTCTACAACTAAGCCAGTGATGTAACAGCTCTCCATGTGTATATAAACAGACTTCCATGTCAGAAACAAACTAACGCATCTGATGTACTATCACCACTTAAAATCCCCTAAAGTGCTAGAATATGAACACAGGCAAAACAAACCACTTTATGTTTCCGCTTCACCACACTGACTTGAAATAGCATACTAGATAATTTAAAGAAAGTGCTATGGGTTTTAATCACCTCAAGTATGCATAAAAGATCTAACTAACCCTAGGTTGTTACTGCTCACTGTGGACACAACAGCTGTAGAAAATCTTAATAATGATAAGGTTCTCTATATTCTCTACTTATTATATGAAGATAAAAGGGCTAATTTATTACCTCAGACTCTGAGAGGTGGTTAATTCAACTGCTCATACCTTAGCAACAGCTGTGATCTGCTCCAGTGCCACAGTGTGAAGATCTTGATCTTTGCTTTCTAACAGCAGTTTCAGGGATGGCAGCAGGAGAGACTGGTTAAGCAGCAGCAAACATAATTCTTTTATACACTGAAAATAAAAGTAAACTCATTTGGTGATATCTCTAGAGATACTAACATCATCATTCACACTAAAATTTATGAAAATTCATCGTCAAATGCAAACTGAAAACCAAACTTCCACAACAAATAACGTCCCTCTTTGAAATGCCTCTTCCGAAAGTTGAAAGGACAAATTCTTAAAAAACATTGAATACAAGGTTATTAAGCACAACATCTGTTATATTAAGACAAGGCAGGTACTGAATCACCATTACAAACTGGAGTTTTACTGAAAGAACCGAGCAATCACAGCTCTCTGCAGGACTAATACATTTGTGTGCTTACTGAAATACTGCAAAGCACAGGAAGAACTTAACAGACGCCTATGACACTTCTGTAACTCAATTACATAATCATAAAAGGGCAACAAAATAAAAGATGAAATGACAGTACATACCAGAGTTTAATATTATGACATTATGTTGCAAAATCTTTTAAAATTTTATATATTTTTTGATACAAGAGAAAAGTTTAGTAGATTAACTTTCCCTCATTCATCTAATTTCTCATACTTTATAATACAGCACAAATTTGGCATCATAAATCTTCTACAAGAAGAAACTGGACAGAGGAGTATCTTAAAAAAACCCCAACAAACCAACCTAAAACTCCCCGAAAAACCAAACAAAAAACCACAAATAAAAAAACAAACAAACAAAGAAAACCCAAACAAAACCCAAGCAACCAAACAACAAATTCCACACCAAATAGAAAACCCTGACAAATTCACTGTGCATTTTCAAATCTTTACCTTGTCCTTTAGCTAAAGCAAACAAAACATTCCACATGAAACTTGCAGGGTGGTGGGGTGTGGGGTGTGTACATGTTACTTAAATTTGCAGTGATTTTTTGATTTATACAGCAACAAGTATTTCAACTAATACATTGTATTATAGATGAAATTATAACTTCCCTTTCACTTTTTATCATTTCCAAGAATTTCAGTCATTTGTCACCATCACTTCCCTATGAGGCCCCTTACAGTAGTCCCAATATTCTAGGATAATTTACACTAAGTCCTCTGGATACTGCACGATAGTCAGTTTGAAAATGGTATCCAACCCTCGGAGGTACTCACTCCAACATTTAGAGAGCAATTGTGGAAGAAGCTCATCAGCTAAACACTAAGCTAATACAAGTCATATTTTTTACATCTTTTGCAGTTTAATGACAAGTGTAACAATTTGATAACCAAGATACAGTCACACTTTTAGCAGCACGTTTTTAGTAGCTGTGAACCTGAAAGCCTAAAAGTTATTTGAAGATGAAGAGATGTTAAATGCTCCAGCTGTAATGTCCTGCAGACACACCTTGCTTGGCACAGGGAGCTCTCTGGCTGCACGTTGCTCAGACTTTACTAAATTTATACCTTCAAGAAACGCTGTGTAGAAGGTTATATTCTATCACACTGAGCTCTGAGGCACTGAGGCAAGGCTTTTACTCTTACCCAGACTTGTTCCTTTAAACTTGTATTCTGTACTGCTGCTGATCATTGCTGTTTTCAGTGAAGGCTATGATATAGGATCAAGGAATAAGAAGATTAAGCAAATACATTAAGCCTTGTCTGATCAGTCATATACCTATTAAAGTTCTGATCATTTAATATTCCCCTGTATTTTTTTTGAGCAGTATACCTAACCATTTCAGCCAACTTACTGAATGCAAAGTTAGCGATTCATTCTACCTGTCTTCTTTTTCTCGTAAATGTGTATCCACAGTAATAAATGCAACTTATGTTTAAAAAAATAAATTCTGAGGGTCATAAGATACATAACCAGAATAAAACTGCAATTTTACTATGTTTGATAACTTTTTCTATTTGAAAGCCTCTCAAAACTAACTGGAAAAGTGGTGCTATAAGAAATAACCAATAACTCTAAAGTGGCTCTCTAAAAGAATGCCAAACCATATTTTGGGGTTGTGAGAGGAAGAAACGGAAACTAAGTGAACTGTAAAATGTAACTAGGTACCGCACATTTTTAAAGCAACAATGCAGGGAGACAAAAGATGCAGATGTTGCTTCACAGTTTACTGTCTCAATGAGCTGCTTTGAAGTAAAGAAAAATTACAAGTCAATGCAATAATACAGATCTTATACAATACAGTGCCATTTTCAAAGCATTAACTTTTTACTTCGATGACATGCCAGCATTTTGTTTTCTTCTTAGAAGTTTCACAATTATATTCTAGTACTGGTTACACATTCTAATGGGACATGTTCTAACACCATCTGCTTTGTTCATCACAGAGCCATAAAGGCCTCCAATAGAAGAACACACGTGCTTATCCATCCAATCAACTTCTGTTTATCTTACAGTCAGATTTTGAAGTCAAAGGTCAGATTTCAGGTAGGTAAAAGTCAGATGATTTGAGTAAATTTGTGCCTGACAATAACATATCTAGCAGATATATTCAGACTTACCTACAAAAATGTTTGAGTATAGAGAATCCATCATCTCTTGAAGGAGAAATATAGATACCAACAATTAATTTTACTTACTGGCTAAATATCATGTCTTATGCTAAAATGTGAAATAGAGTAAATTAAACTAAATTGGTTCTTGTTATGTCTTTCTTTGTAAATCAAGAGATTTGTATTAGCTCAGGCAAATGAACAGCTAACAGCTGACAATAATAATGGGTGAGAGTTCAGCATGGAAAATTTAGTCTAGACTAAAAAAAATATATTTGTAGGGCTGAAAAATTCACTTAAATAATAAATCAATTTAAGAGACATCAGCCCTAAAAACATGAGAGTTTATGTAAGACAAGAAAAGAGAAATACAGTCTGCCTTTTGGACACAGAAAAAAAGCAGGCATGCAAGGGGAAAAGATACTGTTGACCTATCAGACACCTCAAATTCATGAAAATCATTGAAACATAAAATGAAAAACCAAACAAAAAAAAATTGTATGGAAACATGTTCTCCTAGGGCCATGCAACAGGTTCTATAGACAGGAATAAGGCCATCACTATGGCATAGTTTGACTTTAGCAAGACTTTGAGAATGTCACATGAAACACTGTATCACAGAACGGTTTGAGTTGGAATGGACCTTAAAGAGAATCCATTCCAAATCCCCCTGCCATGGACAGAGACACCTCTCACTAGACCCGGTTGCTCAAAGCCTCATCCAACCTGTCCCTGAATACTTTCAGGGAGGAGGCATCTACAACTTTCCTGTGCAACCTGTTCCAGTGTCTCTGCACCCTCACAGTAAAGAACTTTTTCTTAATATCTGGTCTAAATCTACTGTCTTTTAGTTTAAAGCTATTACCCCTCATCCTATCACTATATGTGCTTGTAAAATTCCCTCCCATCTTTTCTGTAGGCCCCCTTTAGATACTGAAAGCCGCTATAAGGTCTCCCTGAAGCCTTCTCTTCTCGAGGCTGAACAACCCCAACTCTCTCAGCCTGTCCTCATAGAAGAAGCGTTCCAGCCCACTGACCATCTTTGTGACCCTAACATATGGGAAAACTGTCCAGCTTGCCATGTAACAGGAAGGCAGGCCAATTAGCACGCTTATCTTGTACCAGCCTTGGACAGGAATGCAGGCTAATGTAGTGCGCTCATTGTTTACCTGACAGTGAGCAGGGGCAGGAGGATAAGCATTTTGCTTATCTGGACAATACACTGGACAGATGTTGGAATTTTTACGACCTGGTAATTTGGAAGTTTTACGACTTGGCCAAATTACTGTGACTGCTGGAATGAGGCAAAGGTCTTACAGCCAGAGGTTATATTGACAAAGCTAGAGACAAAGCCTAATTGTCAGAGGCTGTGCCAACAGAAGCGGTGAAGGGTTATAAATCTGTAGTGAGTGTTGGCTTTTCCTCCTGTCACTCCCCCCTTAATTAATAGCATCATTAGTCTGCTGGAGCCAATCAGCATACGAGATATGACCCAGCGTCAACTTGTCAACAGGTATAAAATTAGTCTTTTGAATATTTTTGAGGAAGAGAATTCCAGTTATCCGTATTGGTCGAGAGGCCTGAACCTCTCTTCTCCTTCTCCTCAAGCATGAGGCCTCTTTGGTAAGACTTGTGCCTCTGACTTTGTTAGATGTTACTAACTTGAATTTCTAATTTGAGCTTAATTTTTGCAGTAACTGTATTTATCAATGGCAATTCCAAACCTGTTTTATCTGTCACCTATCTTTGCAACTTTGCAAATCTGTTTCTGTGAAAGTCCTTAGCAGGGCTCTGAAACAGGCAAATACTGAGTCTAATAAGTGACTACAGATATGTAATCCTTAGTCATAAACCGTTGCCCAAGTCTGGGATTAGGAGTGGATTTAGCTGCACCTAGTCTCCTCCCTCTGAGGAAGTCTGGAAGGCCAGGGGGTCCACCCTGAACCTTGTGACTCTACCGTAGGGCCTCCCTCAGTCATGTTATCAAACACTGACTTTGCCACCCTATCTCAGTGAAAGTCCTTAGCAGGTCTCTGAAACAGGCACTTTGATAAGTGGCTACACATATAATGCTTTGAACATAAACCATCAACAAAGTCTGGGACTAGGACTGGATCTAGCTGCACCTAGGCACTTTCAAGGAGCCTAGAAAGCAAAGCGGTCCTTTCTGAACCTCATGCTTCGACAGAAGGCCCTTCACCTGCCACCTTGAAGACTCATACCCATTTCATGTGATAAGAAAATTGGCATCACAGACAGGATTGTGTTATGTGATACCCTCCTCATAAAAATGAGGAACAACGAGCTGTAAGAACAGAAAAAAGGAGACCAATTGTTTTCTTTATTATTGTAGGATGTAAGAATCTTATGGCCACTAGGACCTCAAGGTGATTACACATAAGAGATTAGATACATTCTCCCATTTAGGTGTTTATGTTAACTGACACATGACCCATAGACTGATAGAAAACTCTGAGATACCCAGAGAAGTCACACTTTAACAATTACTGCAGAGAGAAAGATTTGCCCCTTTCTGCAGAGTTTAATCAAGCAGTGCAGATGTCACACAGTCCAAACACATGTGCCTTCCAAGCAAATAAAACAATCCTTATTTCAACTAAGAGGAATGGAAAAATCTATCCACTGGGTAGTGTACATTACAAAATATTCAAATACAAAAACTGCACACATGTATACAGATAAAAAGATTAAAGCTATGCAACTCTACAAAGGACATTAAAAAAAGAACTTGGCTGTAAAAAAATAGTAAGACCAGCAGGAGGTGGGATAAAGAAAGCGATAAACCTTTCTGATTACATCTGAAGAAACACTTTTTCCAACTTTTAGACCATCACAACTCGAAGTTAAATGTTTTTTCCATCACAATCTTTGGACTTCAGAATGGCAAATGTTATGTGCTCAACTGTCTCTCAATTTTCAGACTTCCATAATCCTAGGTCTGTCTTCATAATCAATGCATTTATTGAAATGTGAAGACATCAAAACAGGTTAATTGTCAGTAATCAGATTTTCATTTTATTAAACCATGTGATCTAAACTCTCTAATTTGTGCACTGAAGTACCCTAGCTGTACATACAAATAAATTACTTAAGTTTATTCATGTCATTCCCACTCTTCCCAAGCTGACTTCAAGCAATACAGTCTGTGTTTATAGGTAACTACACAATTACACATATCAGTGCAACTCCTGTTGCTGCGCAGCATCCTAGTCATAAAAAAAAAAAATAAATATTTTACATTGGTAAAGCTATTTTATGCCTGAGGACAAGAATATCTTCCTACTGTACCCATATATCCACACCTACACGGACAGCTCTTCCAATATCCTGTACCATTACAAAAGGAAGGCACCTCCAACCAAAGCTGCCAAACAGTATGTAAAGTATTACAGAGTTCAAGAAAGTTTACTTAACTAAGAAAAGTGAGCAAATCAAAACCCACCCTTCAGCAGAATTCCTGGTGAACTGACTGCTGTATGACAGTGACCCTAGGTGGGATCTGTCTTTCTGGATCACCGAGGTTAGGTAAAAACTTCTACTGTGACAAAATTTCACTACTCCTATGCACAAATAAGAGTATGAGTTCATGAGTTACAATGCACCATTCAACATCTTACAAAGAAAACCTACATATAACTACACCAGTCCCAGGGATACAGAAACCTGCTTCCATCAAAAATTTTTGGTGACGTGAATCAATTAATAAACATATTTATCACTTCAGCTTACTGACGACTTCTGCAATCATGTTTTATACAGATTTTGCACTTGACTCAAGTCAGTCTGTTGGACTATTTAAAAAAGCACAGTCACATCTCTCTGTATTTTCAGTGTGTTTCTATTCCGCTTCTTGTCTTAACATCAGCTGTTTTCTGTAACAGATTGTGTTTGTGTGAAATGATTATAAGGGATTAATTGCCTACTAAAATACATATACATGACTACTCTAAAGTTTTGTTAAGTTTATTAAGCATTTCTCCAATCTGTCTTCATTAATAATGCTTCAATAATTTTATACTTAAGAGATGTTTCTTTTGAAGTATACACACATAGGTAAGGAAGACAGAACATCATGATTATTAGAGTAATTCCTTGTATATCAGATTTTTCCAATCATCAACACATTCTTCAAGAATTCCTCACTAAATCTTTATGCATTTATTAGTAAGAAAATTACTGATTATTTAAGTAACAGCTTTTGCCACGCTGACTTCAATGACAGCACAACATTAAAGCCTTTCTACAAATACATCAAAGAATAATTTATACTGGAACAGACCTCTATAGTTGAGCTAATCCAACTAGTCACCACTCAGACCAAGTCCAACAGGATCAAACTGCCCATGACATGTTCCAGTCAAGTTCTGAGTACATCCAAGGATGCAGACTCCACATCGCTTCGAGGCATCCACCTATTCCAATGTTTCACTATATTAAGGGTGAAAAATACTTTCCTTTTCTGTAATGAGAATTTTTGATGAGGTAACTTGTCTCTATTGCCTCTTGTCCTATCACTGAGCATGTCTGAGAAGAGGCTGGCTCCATCTTCTCTACATGTTTCCTCATCTGCATATTTAAAGACAGCAATACGATCTCCCTCACCTGTCTCTTCTTAAGACATAATGAACTCAAATTCTCTCAGCCTCTCTGCATTTATTGTGCTCCAAACCCCTAATCATCTTGTTAGCATTCCACTGGACTCGATTCAGTATGGCAACATCCTTCTTGCAGATGGGACCCCAAAACAGGACACGTACTCGTGATACTCCAAGTTAAAACTTACCTCTACAGGGAGCATGTGCTTTGTATCATACAAAGAACGGCAGATTTTCAAAATTTCATTTCCAGTATTCTCCTTTTCCTCAGGTGGGCATCTCTGTAGCATAGCAGTCCCCAGCTTTACCCACGGATTATCATCTGTGCACGATCTACCCAGAAAAAAACAGAGATGTATACAGAATATAAACATACATACACTCCTCAACCTTTTCTATAGATGTTTTTTTTCCTTTTTTTTGGTGCAAATAAAAGTACAATTTCATGAAAGAGAGAGGAAGAAGTTTTGAGACAAGTTACTATGCTCATTCCATCATTCCTTCAATGAAACAAAGAAGCTTAAAGAACTTTGAATTATGATATACTGTTACAATCCCTGAGGAATCACACATCAGATATAGATTGATCAAATTGGAACAGCACATGAACAGCTTATCCTGGCTTTATACCAGCTGATTTCCCAAGCAGAATAGTAAAGAGAGAAGGGTGACAGGAATCCAACATTCCTTATTTTGTTTGCTTTGATCACATTCTAACAGCATCTGTCTCTCAAGTACCTATCTCCTGCTTCTGAGTGAAGAAAATATTTCCAAGACTCACATTTTAATGTTCAGATCCAACAAGTACGAACAAATTTATTTTTTTTTCATAGCCCACCCAAACAGGACAGGAGTGGGAAAGTGTATGCATCTGTACTTGGCTGTTAGCAGATATGGATGCAGATACATTTGGTTTACATCTCTAAAATATTCTGTTCAATCCACATAGAACTTTGTGCCATGTCACCATTACCTTGTTACGCTTAAACAGATGGGAAACAGTAGACACTAGTAAATTCGATCAAGCATAACGGCAAAGGCAATGCTTACCATCAAGTTTTGTTGCTGGAACATTTCTTGGCCTACTGCTGCTATTTGCTAGATCGTGGAGATGCTTGGCTATTTTTGTTAGGGATAGGTGTAGTTGCTAGGACTCGATGTGTGGACAGAAAGGGTTAGCAGATCAGAGCTTTTAAATGACAGCATGAAGTATCCAGTGCAACACATCCACATTGGCATTTTACTGGTGTGAATTAAACTAATGCATGTCAATTCCCATCTACAATGTACTCAAATCAAGCACAACAACATCTTAGATTATGATTATATTAGTAACACAACCTCTATGTTCATCTGTGCATACACTTAAGAAGGCAGAAAAGTTTATTTAAAAATCACCCCATCAAACTCTTTGGCCATTAATCAGCATCCCAAAGATACGGGAAACTTTTCATTTCAGCGTGAGAGGAAAAAACCAAAATAAACCAAAACAACTATCACAGCAAGACAAATCTGGCAGGTTGGTTTTACAATCTAGCATAAATTAGGATACTCATCCAGCACATGTGGGAAGGAACAGTAAAGTCAAAGTGCTGCTTTCCACAATTGCTGCTAAATAATATCTTTGAAAAGTAACACATTAATGTATCACTGTATGTGGAGTACATTAATAGAGTCTGTTAGATTGACATATACCAAGGAACAGGTCTGACAACTCTGGAGAGAACAAGCACCAGTATCTACTATTTCATATATAAAATCTCTTCCTTGCTTTCCAAAGTACATATTGTAAACAAATAAAACCAGCTCCACATGAAGCTGACATTATACCCTAAATAAAAACCACAGAAGCTGGGAGTGGGTACCTTTCAATGTAAACTAAAGATAAGTCATTATCCTTATTCCTTCTGACAACTAAATGGAGCCTTCCCATCAGTCACAGTCACTGAGCACAGAGCTGCCACAAGTCTGGCTGGAAACAGCAGAGCTCTTCCTCTCCTTCTAAACTGATGGGTGAAACGCAAAGATGCCAGTTTATTCAACAAGCAGAATATGAAGCATTTAATCTGTGAACCCCCAGTAAGGTTAGGTGAAGGAAAAAAAAAACCCTGCAACTCCATCTTTGCCACTGGTTAAATTGATAGCTTCTGCTCTGTGATCCTTCTCTTGCTTAGAGGCAAGGAGAGTCATAATGAATGTACATTTTTATAGCTGCTGCCTCCAGAGTACAGTAAGAAAACTTGTAAGATTTTCCCATTAAAAAAAAGAAAACAAAACTCACACTACAAAACACAGGAGTTAGAAATAACCAGAAAGATGCAAGACCATCAAGGCTTGTCATGTGCAGGTTGGTTTATTTAAGTAAAGTATCAGAGATATAGTTTATACACACAAAGCTTTTCTAAGCACCATTCCTTATAATTATTTCAAACATTTGTGTTGTCTATGAACAGATATCTGTTATCTATAAATAAAAAACAAGATTCAGGTACCAAAAATCTGACACTTAGAGGTAGAATTCAGTTTTCCTCTCAACTGAGTATTACTTTAGTACAACTGCAGTTAAAAAAAGAAGTTATTTCTCAACACAAAAAAAGTAATTATTTCAAAACCTCAGCATGAATGCATTATTTCTGCTCTCTCTTCCCCAGAATCAAAAGAGGAAAATTTTGTATTAAGCTTAAAAAAAAGAAAAATGAACTAAAGCTATTTAGTCCCTAAAAGTTGGTCTTTTTGAATTCCAAAACACTGTATCAATATTTAAAATTTTAAAATGTCTTTTGAATGTAGGCAGCAAATTCCAAATGACTGTAGAGTTTCAGGTACTGTCAATAAGTTTTTAAAAAACATCTTTAGGAAATGCTTAAAATGACTTCTGAATATCAGACATCTAGAAAGGAAAGCATGCATGCATAACAAGGGTGTGAAAATAAAATTTTTAAAAGTATATGGTTTTGAGTGCAGACCGAAACAACCAAGCTACCTCTCTGTTTCTTGTAGTCAACATGGCATATTATGATATGAAGAGAATCCTATTCACAGGTGAATAACAACCATTATTCTAGCTGAAGTGTTTTAAAATAGAACTCAGAAGAAAAAAAACATTAGGCACAGACTTGTCCTTAAGCAGAGAAGCCACAAACATGCTTTATGAAACATAAAAGGCTACTAAAAAACCCCTTCATTTCTTTTGTTTATCCTTTCTTTTGAGCCTTTACAGAATGTAAATTGCATTTTCTAGCTTTCTATTCAATTATAAGGATTAGATATTTACTGTTAGGTTAAAAATCAAAATTCTAAGTATTCAGATGACTCAGACTTAAATTCCCCAGTTCTTGCACGTATCACTACACTGGCAGTAAACAACCAGTTAGCAACAACGACCCTTTTCTGAAGCAGAGGAGGAACAACTAAGTAAAGATTAAAGAAAAAAGTTTATACGGCTTAACAATTGACTTAACTGCTCACCGTGCTCCTCTTTGGTCAAGAGTTTCTTAATACAACCCACTTTACAATGAGATTGTTGAAAACTTACTCCAATCCAGCCAACACACTAGATTTTTCAGAAACACGACTTCAGGAACTTGTATATTAAAATAACCTAGGCTGGTTAACATAACTGAATGCCCTTAACATGGAAGTATGGAACAGAGGCAGAGAGAGAAAAATGAGCAATGAAAGAAAAGAAGATCCCAGAGCAGAGCACACCTGCAACTTCCCAAAGGTGCAGAGGTGTGCATATGATAGCGAGTGTCATTGACAATAGGGAGAAAAAGGAAAGAAGGTTCAGTCAAAGACGGCAGAATTTTATTTTTTTTAAATTTTTTATTTTATTTTTTTTGATGGACCTCCTGCAGTCTCTGTTTCCTGGCTGGAATGAATAATTCCAGGATTTACAAAGCAAAATAATTCAAGCTAATAACATTCAAAATAGTTAAAAAGCAATGTAAATTATTAACAATACAGTATAGCAAGAGGTAGTTGAAAAAAAAAATCTAATTATCTACTTGACAAGAGTTTATGAAATTAATCCTGTCTCATAGCAGGGAATACTAAAGAGAGCTCTACCTGACTTGAGGTGCTGGGATTGAGGGTGGAATGAGGACAGAACTTCATTTCAGGAAGGATATTAGCTGTTAAGACAGATGTTTGGAGTTCACTGAAATTCATTTTAATGACAGCACACTCATTATGAAAGCCAAAATCCAGTTTGAGAACATTTCTGTACACCAAATATATTATTTTTGTAGACAAAACGATTAAGTCCTTATAGCAAGTACTTAATGTTTGTGTCTCGGACTTGCTAGAGAACAGAACAAAACAAAAAAAAAAAAAAAAAAACAAAAAAGCCCAAACAAACAGAACTTCAAAACATAACCAAGTGAGGGAAAACAACTAAGGGGAGGAAAAGCTCATTTACAAAAATGACTCATAACTATGATCATACTGTCTACTATCAAAATATTATATATGTTATTTGAAAGTTCTAGAAATAAGCTAGAAAGAAGGATGTTCAAGCCACAATGAGTACTCCTGCTGACATGGGATTGATGAAGTAATTTATCAGTCTTGCAAGCATTGTTAGTTTAGAAACAAAAGCAATAATAAAAGGAAAGCAATGGGAATATAAACACAGAAAGACCCCGCGAATGAAAAATGTCCCCCTCGGATATTTTTATTTTTTTTTCCCTATTGGGACAACTCAATAGAGAAGGGAAAAACTGAATGATCATCAACTTACTCATTGAATAAATAAATAAATAAATAAATGCTAAAAGAAAGCACAAATGCAATATTCCTACTGAGAAAAGAAATAAGAAAAAAGAGGGAAGGCGGCAGAACCGAATCTCTGCCATTTATTTCAAGATGCAGCCTCGATTCTCTTCTCTAAAGCACTGCTAAGAACGCACACTGTGAGGCATCCGATTTTCAATTACCAATTGAAACAAAACTAAACAGGAAAGTTGGAATATGAACTTGTGACAGATCACACAGCAGTCCCTGTACTTCTTAATGCACCGAAAACAACTTTTGGCTCATGAAGCTGTCATAAAGACTATAGGTTAATGCTTATCCAGAAATTGCAAACAAACGGCAGGCTTGAAGGTGAATAACCCTTACAGATTACCTTTTAATGGACCAGTTCTTTACAATAACACAAAAGAGTTACTTTTCATAAAAAGATAAGCCTTAACCTTTCTGACAAACCAATGCACATAACACTTTGGGAAGTGTAGTTACTAGGTTAAAACAAGTTGCAATCAATACCTCACAGTAATCCAATGGAAGCATCATTTAATGTCTCTGACCTAACTACTGTCAGTCCTTAGTCAAAAATTGTTATTATTGCTCTCTTTTATAGAACAGCTAAAATTTTTACCTATATATGTGTTCAAAAAGTCGCAGACAAAATCCAAAGAATTGGTAAGAAACAATGTAGTCAAGATGCTCCAGATTAACACTTTGAATAAACACTCATTCTAATGGGTACAATGCTGAAGTTCTAAATAACTATTTTTGCTTAAACTGTCAGGCTAGGATATATCTGTCCTAGTATATATTCTTTCCTTTTGGATACTTTATTTAGGGACAGAAATAACAGGCAGTGAATCCAGGAAAGAGAAGCACCATTACTTGTACCATTATCCTCACAGACCTCCTGCAGACTGTCTGTCAGTCATCAGAACACTAACTTTCAAAGGTTTTTCTGCCAAGTATAACTTTGAATTTAAAAAAGTCAGAACTTTCTATTCCTTTTTATGGATTTTGTACATACTGCCAAAAATAAGAGCAAAATACTTAACTTTAAATTTAAGGTAGATAGAAAACCTTCTCGTGCAACAGAGTTCAGCCAATAAAATGGTTTTCTAAATCCTCCATGTTATATACTACATATGTATATATAGTTTTCAAAGAAATGGGATTCAGATCTGCTTGAAATAATTTTATTTTTCCCTGTATGACCCTTTCCGAAGGTCATACTCTTCTTAACCATGTTTGAATTCACTGACCGAAAAACACATGATATTATCAAGCAAGAAGACTTTGAACTTCTTTGTTAAACGACTGAAGAAATGCTAACCTGTTGCTCATGTCCATCGGTGGCCAAGCTTGAAGGAGTAGAACCAAGTGCTGAAATTCAGATGGACTGTGACTAGTTTCCAGAAGTCCCAGGAAGATATCATACCTTTTTTCTTCATTTTCAATATCAGTTATTTCTACCTAAAAAAAAAAAATAAAAAAATAATAAAACAAACATTTATTTTGTTTTAAATACATGATTTAAAAGCAGTCAACAAACTACCTGTGAATGACATCACTGCTGTAAAACAATTCAAGAACACAGTGAAATAATTTCCTAGAAATTCATTTTCTTACCTCTCATTTTTAATTACATGCAAATATAACAGGGGAGCACATAATAAGGAATGACTTAGGTATACGTTCTTAAAACAATGTAACCTCACACAAGTATATTCATTGATTAGTTCAGAGAACCTTATCTCTGCACGCGCCAATCAAAAATGACTTCTATTTCCTTTTCTTGATCTACAGACATACACACACACATATACATATTTTTAAAGAATGGGTATGTCTAGCAATTCCGTAATACATATTATACTCATCTATGAAAATTCAATCATTTTACTTGAGTTTACAGGATCTAATCTTTTCTCCCATGGGAAACAGCCCTGAAAGATGATTCTAAATTAATTTACCCAGTGAAGAACATTTGCTGACAAGTACGTCAATATTTCTCTGTATAGGTGTTTGAACGTAAGAAAATCAAAACCCCACACTCCACCAGCCAGCCACCAGACAACTCTGGATCAGGAATGAGTGTCCATCTAAGTTTAAAACCTGCAGGTTCTGCCAAGTCTTGAATTCACTCCAGATGATGACAGGTGCTTTTACAGATAATTACTGCTTGCAGTTTGCATGGTAAAAAAGTACAAGGTAAAAGGTCTGACTTGAAATAAGGTTGCTATAAATGAGAACCACTTTGCTACTAAATAAGCAGCAGCTGCTTCTGTTTAAGAGTTTGGCTATCACACTAGGAGGGCTTTCACAAATGGAATAGCTATTCACTGCCTACCTGACATACGAAAGTCCTAGGAGTTCAAAAAATAACTTGTTACAATAACAAGGAAGCTTCCTCTGCGTTATTAAAATATCCTAACACTGAAATTTTCTCCCAAAGATCGAAAACTTCGAGGGTATCAAACACTTCAGTTTCATCTTATCATGCTGCTGAAGATATACAGCATTAACTGTTAACTTTTCTGTTTCAGCCCAAGTAGTTTTAAGACATCAAACATGGACAAAGCTTTCCTTAGTTCTATAGCTGCTCTAAAAGATAAAAGATGGCATTCCTATCTTTTCAAAGTGTCTCTGATACATCAAGGGCAAATGGTTTCAAAAGAGGTAGGAAAACAAAGATTACTGATGCATTTATTGAGTTGCCTACATAATTTGTGACTTTAAAATACTTGTGTTGAAAAACTGTTCACTTCTGCTTGCAGGGTACATCTGAAAACAGTTGTGATAGTGAAGAAATGTTTCTGAGATCTGTCCATTTAAAATACTTTTCTGTACTGCAAATGCCACATAGCAGAGGTAAGTTATCCACTTATAATATCACTAAATTCCATCTAAACTTATTAATATAGGATACTATAATATTCAGTAAGACAGAAAAGAGAAGGGAGATGAAAATGAAAAGGGTAAAAAGGGACATAAAACATGCTAACCTCTATGGATAAAAATATTTAGCAATTTAGCAAATTATGCATCATCTCGACAACAGAAGCTCTCGTTGTGTCATTCAGAGTGTGTCCAAAAACTAAGCTGGTGAATGGTCTAGAGAACAAGTCCTGTGAGGAGCAGCTGAGGGAACTGGGGTTGTTTAGCCTGAAGAAGAGGAGGCTGAGGAGAGACCTTATCTCTCTCTACAACTACCTGAAAGGAGGTTTTAGCGAGGTAAGGTCGGTTTCTTCTCCCAGGTTACAACACAAGAGAAAACAGCTTCAAGTTCTGCCAGGAGAGGCTTAGGTTGGACATTAGGAAATATCTTCATTGAGAGGGTTGTAAAGCACTGGAATAGGCTGCCCAGGGAGGTGGTGGAGTCACTGTCCCTGGAAGTATTTAAAAGACATGTGGATGAGGTGCTTAGGGACATGGTTTAGAGGGTGAGATTGGCAGTGTTAGGTTAATGGTTGGGACTCGATCTTAAGGGTCTTTTCCAACCAAAACAATTCTACGATTCTATGATCTGTCCCCAAACTCCTTTTTCAAACAAATAGTTCTTTAAATATTTAAACCAAGTAAGCCACAAATCAGACGGTCCATTGAGTACATCTGACTCTATCTGCACAAAGAACATGCTATTTCAAAACACAGACTAAATGTTCAGATCTCGCTAATGACAACTGCAAAAGTGCCAAGAAATGGCATAGATAGTAATAGGTGAGAAAAACTGTTACAGAAATTGAGCCATTAGTAGCAGAAAGTAGAGAGCAGATCAGACATTCTATTCAACATGAACTGAATTCCAATAATTCTGCCTAACAATGCATCTTCATAGACTTTGGTTTACATTTTGTAATGAGATTAAATCATCTAACGTTATAATGTATTTTGGATAGCTGGATCCTTGCAAAATGACGGCTCAGAAGACAATACATATTAATACCATCAAGGTAAATCAGAAGAATTAACTTTCTGTTCTCAGACACGGTGTGCACTTCTGCAATATTTCTTTCTGCAATGACCTTTTTTTTTTTTTCAATTTGCCTACATTTAACACTACAAGCCAAAAAAAAAAAGGTGAACTTTCTACAGTGTTATTTACAGTTTTTTTATGAAAAACATTGAATATTCACTTTTTATATGGCATTTCAAATGCATTTCCCTTCCATTTACTGTGAAACAGGTGAGATTAGAAAGCAGCAACCTGGTGTTTGAGTACGCATACCTTTAAGAGTGCATGTGGTGATCTAAAATTGCAGCAGTAAGGATAGAGGAAATGGAAGATTAGTGAAAGAGCAACAAATGGAAAATATCTATGGATTGAAGGGTAGATGACAAGTATGATTACTTAAAAAAAAATTACTAGTCTTATCCCATCTTAAACTCCTCAACCCTCCATCTTTTAAGCCATAGCTTGTTTCCATTCTTGAATGTATTTAATGCTTCAGTTGCATCAGTCTATCAGTACCTCTACTCCACAAAAACATGTAAAAAATATAATTTCAAGATACTGTTATTGCTATAAAACAGAAGAATCCATTTTAAGTTAAATATCAGTAGAGACATTATCTGCTGTGAAGACACTTGCCTTAAATAGTTTCTGAACTGTTCTGAAAGACAGGATACTTTGTCCCATCTCTAATTCTTTTCTTATAATTCTTCAGAAATAGAAGTTACAAACAAATCACAAAAAGAAAAAAGGTGATAGATACTCGCTGCAAGAGAGCAGTATCTTTAAGCAGTACATTGGAATGAGGTGGTTTGTTTTTAATGTTTACTATACTGTATATGTGTATGTACGTGTGTGTGCCTTTGTGTGTATAAACACACACACAGAGAACATAACTTTTCCTCTGTATTTTCTTCTCCTTCTGAGGCTGAAGAAGAGTATGCTGAGGAAGCAGCCAACTCTCAGAACAGAAACAGAGCACGCTCTCTGTTAAAAGGCAGAAATTACATCTTAACAGAGGGGAAAGCTAGCTCAGATGATGTTGCCCAGCTTAGTCAAGCCTGTTGTTTTGTTGCACTAACACAGCAAAAAGATTTAAAATTCCGTTTTTAATTGAACATTCTCTTTGTAGCGCCTCTAGATGATCTATTCAGATGACTCTGAATGTTGTAATGAAAAAAAAGCGCTGCATTTCTACCAGTATGATCACCTTTAAAACCATGATAATGGGATAATATAACACAACTTCCCCTCCTTTTTTAAAAAAATAAACAAACCAAACAACAACAAAAATCCACAAAAACATCCCTCTAAAACACTCAAAGGCTATGCAATGATAACCTGCCATGAACTGCTCAGAGCCCTGATAGCACAAGTGCCTGTAAAGAACCACCTGTCACTAAACAAGACTAATGAGGCCCACAGCCAGGCAGTAAGGAGTACGCCTGAACTTCAGATGATCCTAAAGGAATACAGAAAAAGAAAAAAAAAACAAACAAAAGCAAGGAAAAGGAAATCAAGAACTTTCAGTTTTAACAACAGATTTGCTCAATTCTCTCTATTTTCTCTAGATTCTTGCCTCCTCTTTGACAGTGGAACACAACCGGCTTCAGTTTTTTCAATAAAACAAAAGGCTGCACAAAGATTTATCAAAATGGGAAAGTCAATTAGGGGACTTAGTTTTAGAAGTTATACTCATGATAGCCTATAAAATAAAATACAAATTAAGTAAAACCAAACCTTATGTTAAACTTAAAATACACGATTTCACTATCAAAAGACTACATATGTTTAAAAGCAAGATTATGCAAACATCTGCATATGCTAACGTATCTAAAAAGTATATTAAAAAAGTAAGAAATTCACAAAGTAAATTACAAGTTTTAAGCAACGGTTGTTGCTTAAAATGACATTAGATAATACTAGTTGTATGAACCCCTGCAAACTCCCCTTACTTGTATGCCCTCCTGAGCACTTTTATATCTTCTCCCTGTTTCTCCCTTTACTAGGTAGCAGTGGTTAGGATGGTCCATAAAGGAATTTTGATTCATGTCATATTATCTCCGCTTAAAAGGGCAAAAATCCGTCCACCTTTGTAAAATATTGACCAAGACAGAAAATTAACCACATTTCTGAATGAGTGCAGACTGCAGCTACAGCCTGCCGCAGCTATGGCATGCCAGAAAACAAAAGTCAGATTTTCTTCTTATGTGGGATGTATTATTTTGTGTGTCTTTGAGCATGGTCACACAATACACTTAATTGAATTATGTGATTTTAGCCACCAAAAAACTATTTTTCCTCAAGTAGTTATAGTCTGCTTACCAGTAGCAGAAATTTGATAAAGCATCCTATGGTTCATTTTCTTACAGGGGCAGTTGTGAACTTGCAAATCTTAGGAAAACTAAAACTCTTGATGAAAAACTTATTGCTGGAGTCAGTTATCAATTAGAACTGAGATATTCTGGTCTGCAATATAACATCATTTTGCTGGTAGAAGTTACATAAGACAAGATTCCCACAAAATTTTTAAAATATTTGATTTTATATACAAAATGTGAAGTATGTGGCATAAGTATTGTTACTACTTTTAAGTATAAATAAAAAGAGGAATTTGTCAGTTGGAATCTGGCATTATCTGAGCACAAACCCTTTACCCTTTATCTGACTTCAGCCATCCCTAGCAAATTTGAAAGGCACATTCTTTATACCCAGTGCTGAAAGAAAAACTTAATGTACTTAGAATTCTTCCTCAAGTAAAAGCCCAAACTGTTCTGCCTGATGATAAAATCTTTCAAAAGGTTTATACAGTTCTCTTTTCTCACAGATTAGATCCTAATAGATGCCCATAATGCTGAAACCACTCAACATGCTTAATGCACTTTCAATGCACAAAATTTTGACTCATCACCTTGTTCCACAGATTTATTAGTGCTTTATAGATACTCATGTGGCACACATGAAGGGAGTCCAAATACGGAAAGTTCCCTCAAAAGTCTGATCTGCAGCTTTTAGAAACCTAGTATTCTACAAAATAAACTATAAGATGATACACTTGAAAAATAAGGTTAGATAAAGCTGTGGACATCACACATGACTGACAAAGATGATCTCTGGCATCAACTGTTTAGCTCAGTACATTATCTTATTCCTGAAATTGAAGTTAGTTTAAAATCAGTATTTATAGTAACAGTGGAATGTTGCTGTATATCAGTATATATAATTTGAGAATCTGGTGCTGACCGACTTGATTAATAACCTAAAGAGAGTTTTGTTTTAAAAATGGAAAAGCCAATAAAAAAAAATCCAACCAATTCAATCTTCTCCTTTGCCTGAGATAATATATGAAATTCTCCGTATTTACATATGAGAATGGTGAGCAGGAAAACTAACACAGGCAGACCTCCACCTCCCTTTGCTCAATTAAATCTGTTCTGCAAATTACATTTTTACTCCCTGGGAGCATGGTAGACTCATACTTTTCATCAACAGATTCTGTTCCCTATTAAGGAGATAATTGATAAGGGTGTTTGTAACCAAAGAATTGAGATGTAGAAACCAGGAAAATATTTTCCTTCATTAAGATTGTCTGTTTATTAAGAAAAGCTACATCCATGCTTTAAACCAACTGCCTACATTAAAGGCAGAGACATTTGTGGTTTCCAAGAGCTGCAACCAAAACCCTACTGATTTATGTGATTATAAAATTCATTTTATTACATCCACCAGATTGTAAATGTAAATATTTCAAAATTTGTTCATATTTGTCACTGCAGCATAAATTTGAATTAATATGGCACCAAAAATAAAAACACAAAGCAGGCATTTGAGTAGTCCCTTATTGCTACGATACATTTCCAATTTGTCAGGACTCCCTTGTAAAACGCTCAACTGTTTTATTTATGTGCCCCCCCCCCCACCACACCCAAGCTCTAGTGGTAGAGAATTCATCTATGCTGCATTTTAAAATAATAGGCTGATCTGACATGAAAGACTTTACTCAGATTCAAAACAGGGAATGCTGACGCTAAAACTTGCTTCCACTCATTAGACAGGGCTCAACACGGTTTATAAACAATGACTGAAAGGATTGATAGCAATTTGATAGAAAGTCTGTAATTGCCACCTTGGTGTGCTGTTCACAGCACAAAAGAAAATCCCAACAAAACCAACAGCCTTGCCTTAAGGAATTTACAATCTAATTAGATAAATCAAAGAAAATCCTGCACTTCCTACACAAACAGGTCAGAGTTGGTCACTGAAGAAACTAATCTTCCCATTTTGTGGGTCAACCTGTAGTCTGTCGTTCCCTATTCTCCTGGTATCTGTACGGCTACTGAAAAGTCTGGACAAGCATAACTTACTGAAACCTACTTCCAAGACAAGGCTGCAAAGCTAAAAGCTTGTTACAAAGGGCATAGAAAATGACAAAGTAAGTTAAATAGATATTTAAAAGCTAATTACTCACAACAGGAAAACAAACGTAGAGAATCAACAGTAAAAACAGACTGCAAAAGTGGACAACTATTCCTGAAATTGTATAGCTACTGACCCTGCAAAGATACGATTAGGAGCTTTTAAAGGCTATCACTTATTTCATTCTCTTCAAATCGTTTCAAGATGCTAGACACCCTATCAACCTCAATGTTAGACACATTACATACTTGTGAAATAAAGCAAAATTACAAGCATGTATTGAAACATCTTATTGAAGACCTTCACATTCCAGAACAACAGTAAAGCCTTTTTAAAGGCAAAACCACAAGTGCCGTACTCCAACACCCTACCAGCATTCCATTATTGCTAAGCCAGGGTGTCACAAAAAAAGAAATCTTTTAAATTGTGATTGAGAGGGAATTCTCAAAGACACGACAGGGTCAGGCTGGGAAGAGTAGTAACAGGCTTGGAAGAATGAACAAAGACGCTATTCAGCCTTCCCATCTGCCAGAGTGTAGGCAAGAGCATGCATGAAAAAAAGGAAGTCAAGGGTAACCTGAGAGCCGTGCTGCAAGCTTCGGCATGGACAGTTTGAGGTATCTGGTTAAAGGCAATTAAGGAGGAGACCTCACATACAGCCAGAGAGAATTGGATAAAAAACAGTGAACTAAGCTGTTTTGCGAGACATGCATTTGAAGTCAGAGATTCCTAGATGCAATAAAAGTGGGGAACCATTGCTTTTTCTCTTTACTGTTTTTCTTCATAATTTATAGTCTCATTTTCCAAAGTTTAATAGATTTTAATGCTGGAGGAGGCCGGTACTGATAATCTATATATTTCTACATACAATTTTATGCAATAATTTTGCACAAAAAAAATTGTAACTTCTCAGAGCTAGAATGCTTCCCAAAAGACTTAGGTTTTAGACTTACACAAACAAGTTTATGGTGTAGACAAGTAAACAAGTTTAACATCTTTTTAGTAAGTTTGTCCCACTTACCACTCAAACGGTAACTCTTCCTAATCTGACTTTATCCAAGATCTTTTATTATGGTAACACCTGAATTTACAGATTCT
Source organism: Baryphthengus martii (assembly GCA_013396935.1). Lineage (NCBI taxonomy): Eukaryota > Metazoa > Chordata > Aves > Coraciiformes > Momotidae > Baryphthengus > Baryphthengus martii. The sequence continues at coordinate 83,720 of VWZK01016122.1, forward strand.
CTACACAGAGTTGCTGCCAGTTCGTGTTCCTAATTAAATCCTCTGACTATTCAAAAGTGCTGGCAATATTGGACTAACTTTCACATATACTTTCCATTTTCCACGTCTGTTTTTTTTCGGCCACTGCTGGACACTGAATACTGGGCTGGCTTAGACCATTATCTGAACCAGCATTGACATTTTTATATAATCACACACTAATTAAGATTTAAATTACTAAAAACATACTGGGCCCACAATATTTTCTTACATGCAGTTTCCAAGTGGGATTGAGGCAACACGGACTCAGAAAAGCTTACGATTTTCTGTATGTGAAATGTACTCTCAACAAGGTAGCTGACAGCAGTCAACAAGGTCAAGCAAAAGTTGCTTCTCAAAGAGATGTTTTACAGACTTCACCTCAAACTTGGTATCTCCTTAGAGTTCTTTACTCAATATTTATGAAAATTTTTATTTTAAAACAACAATGTGATATAATACCTTTCACTCTATTCCTAGCATTATATTGCCATGTACAGAGTTAAAGGCATTAAGAAATATAGTTTAAAGAATACATTTATAACAGCACTAGGTTTTATATACTTCAGACGTTCAATGTGTTAGAATTCTGTTAAAAAGATTTTCTAGAAAAAGGAGTACTGCCAAATGATTGTGACTGACATAATATGCTTCCTTACTGAGCATTCAGTCTTAGAACTGCACTTACTTCCTATTTTTGGAAAGAATTCTTTGTAAAGCTGATAAGAACTTTTACTTTTCCAAAACCCATGAAAAACTGTCGGTTGAATTTATAAAGTGTTAGTTTACTCACACCACTGTTAGATAAGAAAAGTGCCATTTGAAAAGCACATGCATACAACTAAATTGTAAACCTGGCCAATTTAACATTTCCTGTGCACTAAATTCCACTAAAAGAACAACAAAAAATTTTATGCCCATATATGTCATTTGAGAAGTCGGTTTTTCCATTAGCACAGATGAGTTCTACCTTCTCCGAAATGTATTCCAAATATATTCCCTTCATGGCAGAGGAACCTGTTGGTTTTAAATGAGACTTTTTCCTCTGACTTTATCTGCCTAAGTTCACATGTGGATAATCCTACTTTCAATCCATTTTGGATCTTGGCAGATGGAAAGTAAATCATAGCTGAGAAACGGCAACTTTTAAAAAACTGTTCTACTGGGCTCACAAATGCTCCTGCATAATGATGGAATCTAGTTCTACTTTATGAAAAAAATCATCACAGGAAAGACATGATTTGGTTTGTAGCCTGGACCAGTGCTGCAAGTTAAATTTCCTGGCTTTAAAGAAGCCTTTTTGAAGCTATGCTTATGGAGTTATCCCAGTCAATAAAAAGCAACAGCTTTATTAAAAAATATTCACTTAAAAGAAACAATAACAAACAAACAAAACATTTAAAAAACCCCTCACACATTAAAGTACTGTTGATTACCATTCCTAGGAGGAATATAACCTGAAACAATGATGCAGTAACAGCTCACCTTTCCCCTCCATCTGAGTTTAAGACAAACAAGGAGACAGGAGTTGACTGTGGATCATATTCCAAGTCCTGAACTCACAAAGAGAAGGTGGGCTGCTATGCCCTAGACTTTGAAAAAACAGCCATTGCCTTACAGATCAGAAGGAAGTGTCTGCTACCAAAACAACAATTTTAGAGCCATTAATGCAAAATTAAAATGGAAGTCAGGAGTTTTGCATGACAAACCCAGCATTCACAACCCCTTACCTTCTACCCCAAAGGAGATTTTCCTGCACTTTCCCCAAACATAGCCTTCACATATTAAAAATTATTATAATTTAGAGTGCTGACCACATATGAAAGCCTGCTGCACACAGATACTAAAGGGATGCATATAATCTCACAGGACAAATCCTGCTCAAACTGTAGCCAGTGAACAGGATAAGCAAGTTACAGGATTCAAGTTTAAAAACAAATCAACCAGAAGCCTACCGGTGATGAATTAAACAAAGGCTCAGCCACACGTGGAGTTGCCTGCCTTACAGACATACCCAAGAACTTTTTTTTCTTCAACTGATTTTTATATTGTTTAATTCCTTATCTGCTTGATATGCAGCTCACTAATGCTAAGAAACGCATATAGATTCAGTAAACACAAATGTGCTGCCTAATGCATAAAAATGCGGAACTCGTGCAGCAAATAAAATCCATTCATTTGTATTCTGCAGGAGACGATGTCCTAATCTGAAAATACATTGCAGCAGAGAGAAAACCTCTGAAGGCAGCACATAGATATTGACAGATAAGAGCAAATAAAGAAAATATTATGCATTTGAAAGACTTATATATACAGCTAGCTAAAATTGAAAGAGACACAATTAGCATGCATGTAATTTTAAATGTATATTGATTAGGTATCAGTTAATAGGTAAAAATTTGGAACTATATAAATCATGGCTAAAATTAACATCTGTGCAACACAAGGGACTTAAAAACATGTAAGCCATTTGACTTGTATATGCCAGCTACTAACAGTTTTATATTTCATAAACTATGTATAATAGAGATAGTCTACATTTAGAACAGAAAATGGTGTTGGAAGATGCTTCCTGGAAATGGCAAGATCTCAATCCCTAAACACTACTTTAAACTGTTAAATTGGCATCAGCCATTTTCCCCCCATATCTTGTGCAAGTGGCTCTTCAATTTACCTTTTCTGATCATCGCTACTATCAAGAAGGAGTGCATGCTCAAGCTTCCAGTATTCAACTCTATGTACAACTGGTGTCTTCATAATCTAAGTCTGCAATTCTTGCTAATAAAGGAAAACTTATTTTAAAAGCTATCTGCATGTAAATGAGAACTTGTCAAAATTTATCTTTCCAAAATGTCATCCTTCAGATTGGCTAAACTGACAAAGTAAAAGATGCATTTTTAAAAAGAATAATCCACAATAAACTAAGATACCCTCTTGTTTACCCATATTTAAGACCTAGAATAGCAGTACTTAAGATACAAAACAGATGGACACCACAAAATTATTTCAGCTATAAAAATTGAAATAAATGAGTAGCTCTATTGCAGCCATAAAAATAATCAAAGAAGGTAGGGCAGCATCATACAACTGTCATTTAGTAAAAGGGCATTAGAGAAGCACCACAATTGGTGGTTTTCTTTTTGATTTGATCTAGTGCAAGTACTAGTAGTTACTGTCCTCATAATTGAATCCCTATGTAACAGTAGCAACAACATGGAACCTCCCCCCTTGCTCTCTCAATTAACATGAACTATCAGAAACAGTAAGAACTATTTTAAGAATACCAGAGAGGGCTCCTCAAATGATACAGAGTTTATAGGCCTCTAAATAAAAAGTGTCAACTAGCAAGATGGTTGATGGAATAAAGTAAGACTGTTCAAAAAAAACATGACATCAACGGAATGTCACAGATATTAACACAAAATACTCTTTTAATGCCTAAAGAAAAACAATTTTACAATTTATTTATATTTTTAAATGGCTTTTAACAGCATTCCTGATTAGGGTCCACTAAATAACTTGATCTGCTAACCAGAACAAAACAGAAAAAACACAATAAAAAACCCCCAACAGTTCAAATGGTAAAGGCAAAAAGGTAGAGTTTCTCATGCTTTTACAAGTGTTTCTTTGCTTATATAAGTTAAATGATGCTGTTGGAGGACTGCAAGGATTGAACAAATAGTACACACAAACGCTCATCAAGCACATTGTAGAAAGAAACCTTCAAGTGACTTAAAAAAAATTAAAAATCTAGGGTAAATAAATGACCATATGATGGCAAATAAAATGTAAAGCCATCACATTTTAAAATATGCTAAATTAGCCTCATCAAGTGAAAACAGGAACCTAAGCCTCACTGAACAAAAAAATCAGAGACCTCTGGTTAATGTACAGCTGAAAACAAGAGAGCAATCCAGGTGTTGGGATGCATAAGCATGGACTGATGACTTCCACAAGGACATCACATTCACTTTTCCAATTAACTCCTTTCAGGAGTTATGCTGCATATCACAGTGGGCTCTGAGATCGAGGGGAGAATAGTTACAGATACAGAAAATTCTGCAGATGAGGTAACACAACTGGAATTGTTCACTTAGATGGAGTAAACAACAAAAAAAGGAAAAAAGTGATGAAGTACATAAAACAGAGCAGAGGCTTTGATTTTCTGGATTTTACCATTCTATTAAACCTAGAACAATGTCACATACCAAATCATATGAATAGTTAAAAAAAAAAAAATCCTTCTACAAAGCTTCAGTATGTTTGGCGCTCAATGCTCCACAGCGTAGCAATGCCAAAAACTTAAGAGACACCCAAGGTTGGATCACAGTTCATCCACCAGCTTCTTTGCAACATAATAGGACTCAGAATACATCACAATGAGCTCTTAATTTTTCTGAAACTGAGATAAAAGCAGAATATGCAATGTTTAAACCATTCTCCACTTAACACCTTCATTACAGAAGACCTACTACAGAAAGTGAATTATCCCCCATGAATTCACTCCAGAGCACTCTTATCTTCCTCTGAAGCTCCTGCTGCTGGTAACAGAATACCACAGTATCCAGGGCTCCCATTCAAAACTGTCACGCATACTCAAGCTATACTGCTTTTCTCTCCACTTTGTCTTATCCGTTTTAGTTGTGTAGTTAATGGAAAATATTTCATTTGCATCTTAAAGTATTTAATTAATCATACAGACTACAATTTATGTTCCCAGGAAAAAAAAACATTTCACATGTTCTCATACAGATAAATTGCATCTTCAAGGAATGGAAATTAGTGTTTTAAAATATTAATTAAAAAGCAAATTAAATTTCTTAAATTTAATTTTTCTGCATTGCCAGTATAGAAACAATGTCTCTAGAATTATAAACAACATCACAACAAATTTACTCAAAGTTGATAGGACCATAAATCTTTCTTCTAATTTAGCATTTTTCACAAATAAAAGACAGCTGAGGATTAAACAGACACAGCTCCTTCACTCACATTGTGTCAGATCAAGTTAAATACAGATCATTGTTACCTGACAAATGACTTCCGCAAAATAATCTTGGGAATTCTTAAATCTCACTGTTTTCCAAATCTCTCTGATACAAGTAGAGGCAATGGGGAAAAAGTTGAAATTCACTGGACAAGTCAGATGAAGAAACATCATGTGAACACACGTTTTTCATATACTGGGGGATGAGGAGCAAAACAACAATGGAGGTTTGACAGCCATACCCAAGTTCTCAAAAAGTCATTCAGTCGTTATATTAATGTTTGTCTGAGACACAAAACTTGCATACTGCACATACAAATTGCCTATATGAAGGAAGAGCAAATATGTGGGGGATCTACACAACACAAAAAAAAAATTAATCTGGCAGTTTTTCCAAAACTACACTTTAGAAAAAAAAATATCCAGGAAAAAATAAAAAGGTCCCTAAAGCTACAATCACACAGATCACACAACATTATATTCATATTAGATATCCCTTCCAATTTTCAAAAATGTATAGCCCCCAGCAGCTCTGTATACTTCAAAATCATGAAGAAAAACATAACAAAATAAGAGGGGAAAGGCTAAATGTAATTACTTTCTCTAAATGACAAAGCTATTTGCATTTAAGTGGCATGCAAATAGTAATTACATTTTATATTTGCATAATAACCAATCCTTTTAAGACAAGGTGTGTCTTATTGAAGCTTCACAATCACAAATTTTTAATCTTAAGCTTTCAGTTTACCTACAGAAGCTTTGTTAGTGCCACTGTAACTCCCTGCGTCCAACCCTAACTCTGAGTACCATAACTTATGCCTTGTAACTGGTCACTGAACTGAATAGCTGTGTACATGCACATAACCTGTTAGTTGACACTTTTCATCTGTCAGCGCTGTGAGTCATCACAGACTATATTTTGATATATTATTTGAAAACAAATGGATTTCCCATCTTAGACACAAAAAGCTAAAATTTGATATGAAGATTCTAAATCATGTTTTTCTCGTCCTCAACACATTTTTTATATATATATATAAAAAAATCAGTATTTTGACCCATATTTCTCACGCACCAGTTAACTAGAAAATTACAGAACCTGAAGAGCTCAGATAAAATTCATCAAAGGGATTAAAACAACGCATACCTCCTCCCTTCAGTAGTGTGCGATGCTACTGGAATGTGAAATAAAGGCTCTCAAGCCTTTGAAAAATGAGGATCCCTGAATTTTTAATTTTGTTAACTAATCATTAGAGAACTGGAAATTGCTGTGTTTCTGACTGTTTGATAGGTAGCTGCTTTCATAAAGTACATTTTTAATTTTGTAAGAGCTGGCCAGTTTCCCAGCAGCACACTGATTTGTGGGACCACTACTTAACAGCACCTAGAGCATAATTAAATATTAAGTCCCTCCTTGATGTATGCAAAGTCTGACTAAGAGGATTAGTAGACACACTGAGGGTGGCTTTCACATATTTTCTGGTAATTGAACACTGCAATATCATTAAACTTATCTTTACTCAACAGAAATCCACATTCATCCTTTACAATATCTGCTGTCCTTTTCTGTACCAAAGAACGATAACAGAAAAGAGGGATCCCCTAAATGCATGTAAGAAATGTCAAGCAAGTAAGGAGAAAACAATCTGGAAGTAAGATAATGAACACATTTATGAAATATTTACAATTTACAGTTAATTTAGAAAACGAACAAAACCAACAACCTTTAAACATACTCCTCTAGAATCTAAAAATAGCATCCAATTGACACTCTACCGTCATTTTTTTTAATGTAATTTTTTTTTTTTTTTTTTTTTTTTTTTTTTTGTGAAGTAGTAAGTCATAACAGTGTTCANTTTTTTACACTGCTTTGCTGATTGACAAAGGATGCCCAAGTTAATAAAGGTGTAGTGAAGTTAGAGAAATTGATACTTACAGACAGGGCAGACACTGACATGGCAGTCTGAGCACGTTTGAAAGACGTAATTCCTCATGTCTACTTTCTGACCCTGCTTTAACCAGGATTATGCAGCAATCTAATCAAACTTTTAAATTGTGCTTCAACATCCCCTTCTGTAGAAAGAGGTTGCTTTTGGAGGTCTTTTGTGCCTGAAGCATTAACTTGTATGAGAAACTTGCTTAATTAATGCTTTGCCAAAAGCTCACATACAAATGTCTCTCTTCACTCTTCAGCAGTCATGTAACTACTGAATTCTGCAGTGTTCTTGTTTCAATAACATACCATGAAAGATAGTGAAATGTACATGGTTTTCAATACAGCATAATAAAATGCTATTTTTACTATACATATATTTATATAAAATGTTATTTTATTACATAATGAAATATGTGCTATTCTCCCTGTTTGTTAGTTCGCAAAATAAACAAATGTAATCATCAAACAAGGTCATCACTTGTTTTTTTTTTCTAGTATCAACCAGTAGACTATTACTTGACATCAGCTGACTAGAAGGAAATAAAAAGAAAAAAAATTAGTCCAAGTAGTGGATCACTCGTTTGTTTCCTTGAACATTTGTGAAGAATTCTGAATTTCAGTGACAGGTACCTAACGGATAAACCAACACGACTCTTCTGTCTAATTCACACATTAGTTACCAAGTACATAATATTCAATGAAAACAAAGGATTCTCATCTGTCATATTTAGCTTGAACTGACATAAAATCAGAGTAACCTTTAAATATGTTTCAACAGAACTTATAACTGCACTCTGTAGGAGGAACTGAGGTGAAAAAAAAATTATTTTTATCTATGTACGTATAAGCACAGCTTTCACTATTGCTAAGCACAAAAACTCTTCTTGAACTTAGCTAAATAAATACTGTATTCAGAGAATTTTATTTTTACAGTATTTTATAAACATTTTTATACAATTATCTCTGAAAGGTTTGAGCATATCTAGCACATTACTTAAGCATTTTACTACACGGCTTCTTGCATTACTTGCTTCCTGATGAGCAAAAGAGCAAAGCACTGAAGTGAGCAGTGGACTGCTGCTTTATAGTCAGTACAAATTTGCCCTCACAAAAAAATAGCTATGTTTTCCTGCTTGAAACTAGGAGTATTCTACCACTTCAGGAAACAGAAATTATTAATTAGAGCAAAATTATTAATAAGAGCAAAACAGGCTGTAGCACTGGGTCAACAAGAATCACACGAGGTTTGACAACTGTGCTGCACCTGGGACAGCTGCAGCAAGAGGCTGGGGAGCAGCTCAGCTGGGAGGACCTTGGGAGTCCCGATGGGCAGGGAGCTACACCTGAGCCAGCAGCATATGTAATGCATTCAATTCATCCCTAAAACATCACAAGACAAAAAGCAAATGGATACGAGTTTCATGTTGTACAATTCTACACATTTTGATTTACCAGATCATGGGAGAAAATAGAAGTGACTCTATCTTACACATTTCTCAAACAAGCGTAAAGAGTCTCACAAGGTTTCTGTTAAATACAGATTCTTTTTCTGTCTTCTACAGACACGGCTGAAAGCTATTATCTATCCCTAACCTTCTTCTTTTTTTTTTAAAAAAAAACACATTCTAGTTGAATGTTCTAGACAAAATGCTTTTGGACAGATAATTGGTCACAAGCAACATAAACATTGACAAAGGATTGAACCGAAGGTGAAGAATCTGATGACAGACAGACACTTGAGCAGTTAAGTGCTGGTGTTACTGTGAATGCAGGAGAAAAAGCAATTTCTAAAGAAAGCAAGAGATAAACATTTTCTTTTTCTTTTAAGATTATTTTATTGTGATTATTCCCTTGGATGGTCTTAGCACAGTGAGTTAAAACTGAGATACTGCTTTTGTTTTGTATGAATATAAAATAGTTTCGTGCAGATTTTTTGAGGAACTATTAGAAATACTCTATTTTAGTCACATAAGGTCTTTGCATAGGAGGGGAAGCATTTAAACGGACGGAAAGTAACTTTGCGTCTAGAAAATTCTATATGCAGCGTGATACTCATTTGATTTCAGAATAGCACAAGCTTCAAGGAAAAGTCTGCTTCTTCCTGTTAAGCCTTTAGTATATTTTCATTGTACTTAGAAATGTAAGGCCTCTAAAAATATGTACGTTGATATTAAGCACTTCCCCAAAATGAGTCATAAAATACAGCAGCTAAAATATGAACAAATAACCAAAGAGAGTCTTTTTGTAGATAGGGAATTTTTAATATTCAACTTAAACTAGAACACTTTCACTCCTGAGAACCTTCACTAGATGATCCTTATGAGTCTTAGATCAACTGCTACGTACACTTGAAAAATGAAAGCTAGGCATTTTGTCATCTGTTCACTCAGAAGGAAAGTTAATCTGTTTCACACCTGAAAATTTGACCTCGAAGTGTTATGTCTCTCTTACTTGGAAACAAGTAGCTAGGAGTAACTTCCTTGAGCAATGGCTTTACCTTATTTTTTTTCCTGACTTTACAATAAAACTATCACTTGGACAGTTAAAGGTGTGAATTGTTTTTCAGCAACTACTGTCTTTCAAGAGTACTGCCTCTGAAAAGACAATAGCAGACTATGACTGAATGCATTCCCTATCAATCTTTCCATTTGATAACATCCTTAATGTTCCTATCACACATAACACGGAATAATACATAAATATCCCAGAAAAAAGGATAGTAGTTAGTAAGTCTCCTTCTAATTCTGACTGTAATGTCACACAAGTAGAAGATGAAGAGAGATAAAATTGTCAGAAAAAATATCAGAAAAGAAAAAAAATATATAAAAACTTCAAGTCAATGCTTGTCATGGAGGAAAATCACTAGTGTTTAATCAAGTTCAGTATTATGTACTTCTGATCCCAAAAAAAAGCTAAGGAGTCAGTTACCTGTATATAACTTCGTTTTTCAAAGAATCATAATGTATTAGAAACTTGATTCAAAACAAAGGTAGGATTAGTTCCCGAATCAACAGGATCCATCACAATCATATATTGCAAACCAGGATTTCATCATATAATCCTTACATAAAACCAGTCTTATGCTATCATCTGTAGCAATCAATATTAATACCTTTGTTTCAGGCCAGCCAGCTCTGAGAACAGCTTGTGTCCTGAAGTATACAAGTAGTTTGCTATCCTCATCACTGAGATGGAAGGCTTGCTCCAGAATTTGCAATACTCTGATGCGAGGCTTCACTGCTAAAGAGTCATCACCACAGAAAGGTCTCAACCACTCCAGAAGGTCATCTGCAGAAACTACTTTCTCCCTGTAATTAAACAATATTGTGTTAAATAGTCTTCAGTAATCCTAATGAAAGTACTACATGTATTTTCAAAGCTGTTAAGAAAATTCAATACATAACAAATACGTAACACTGGAAATGGAAGGCTCACCTTTGTGAGACTGCAGAGAAACCAGCCCTTGTAAATCAGATGCCTAAAGCTAAGTGGTGAGAGAACATTTTTTGAACTTCCAATAACCATGTAATACCATAGAAATCCATCTATATAGTTACATTTTCTCTCACATAACACCTTGACTGCCAGTTGTATCTCAGTGCTGCTGCATTTTAGCACCTGAAAATCCAAGCCTTTTTATGGTGTCTGGTCCTGACTGATGCCTGTACTTCCACATCATCTGACTTTATGGAAAATCAGCTTGACTGCTTGTATTTTAAGTATGACATTTTTATATCTGATGCTTATTAATACTACCTTGTATTCTCTTTCTTTCCATACAAGTCCCTTCTTCATGTTTCATATGCACAAAATAGTTGCTCCTGATGGCAGCTCTAGCCATTTCTTTTTTTTTTTTCTGCACCATCTCTAGCCAGCTTGATTATTATGTTCCAGTACAAAAAAGTTTGTAGAATGCCCACAATTCTTAGAAAGAAAAAAAAGTGATGTTAAAAGTTTTTGGGTTTTCCTGAATTGGCTAATTAGAAAAACTCTCAGAATCATAGCATGGTTTGGGTTGGAGGGGACATTTAAGGGTCAATCCCCCTGTAGTGAGAAGGCACATAGATCAGGTTGCTCGAAGTCCCATCAAGCCTGACCTTGAATGTCTCCAGGGATGGGGCCTTCACCATCTCCCTGGGCAACCTGTTCCAGTGTTACACCATCCCCACAGTAAAGAACTCCTTCCTAATGCCAATTCTAAAGCTACCTTTCTCTACTTGAAAACCACTGTCCCTTGTCCTACTGCTACGCATCCTTGTAAAAAAGCCCTCCCCAGCTTTCTTGTAAGACCCACTAAATCATTGGATTCAAGAAGTGTATTATATTGAATACATTCTAACTGTGTGAAGTATTTACAGTACACAGATTACCATGAATTTAACAAGCAGCCAGCAGTTGCAGACAGAATAATTTGTTACATCCCTTAGAGACTATAAACTAGAATGTAACAAATCAGTAAATACTATTCTAATATTCTTCAGTAGTATTTTAAACTAAAGCTAGTTTGTTTTAAAACAAACAAAAAACCACAACACACAAAAAAAACCACTAACACAAACAAAAAAAAAAAAACAAAGAAGAAAGAAGTTCCAGGTGGACTGTGATTTATAACTAATGTTCTCTTATTTGTCTTAACAAGAGAGACGGGAAAGTAATATTAGACAGAAAATACCAATTTAACTTGTCTTGCAGCTTTGAAATAATAAACATTGACAGCTTAGGTTTTCATATTAGAAGGATTTCAATTTTACTTAGGCTTTATATTGTCTGAATGATGCTGTCAGCTAAATTAGACATGCCTCTGCTGAACAGGTGGCATTCAACCTGTAAATTAAAAGTTTGGGAATTAAGAGGATCTGCTGGAATATTTCAAGTGTTTTGTAGAGCTCACACAATGTTTATATACGTTTTCATGAGGGAAAGATTTATATTTTGTAAATGGAATAGCTGAGGTTTAAAGTGATAAATAAGAACAAGTATTTAAACGAATGTAGACAATCTCTTGTAATCACAATGATGTTCACTCCAGATTATCATTTCACTAGTTAAATGTTCATGAAGTACACAAACAAAAGACTCCAGAAACTGCATCTCAGAATACAATAGTACTGACTTGCCTATTCTCCTTTAAAATATTGCAAATGAGACTCACTGTAGATTTTCACATCAGTTCAGTCTACTTCAGTATCCAACATTTAACTAATTTAATGTCAATGGAGAAGCTTCCACACAATAGTGTAATTGTTTTTGAGGCTACCAGAGAGTATAGAGTTTTATTATTTTTATTATCATACATGAGTTCTTAGTTTGTATGTCTGGAAAAAACACTGTTTGTTTTTTTTCTTCCTTGTGTTTACTGGAAATGCAATGGAAAATGTCAGTGAGATAAAGATCATTATGTCACCTGAAATAAAGACATCCCCAAAAGAGCAAAAAATGTGGGGAAGCATCAAACAGTACTTGTGAAATTGTTTCTGCGCTATACCCGACCAATACGGACATACATAGAAATCAAAATTTAAAAATCTGAAAGTAAGTCATTATTATTTCTAATTTAACTGCTAAACTGAAACAAGAGCAGTGAGGTATTCCTGGTGCATATACAACCTGCAGTAGTCACAACAGAAAAGAACATTTTCTGAAATTACCATAATACATCGTTATCTACATTTTAAGCTCAGTGACTTGCTCTCTTCCAAATGATGAAGTACAGGCTCCCGTCAGGGCTCAGGTTTTGAATCTGATAAATTTTAGCCTGTTTCAGAACAAATGTTCTAGAAAATTGCGTGCAAACTCTTACTGCTTTCTATAGCTACCTGAAAGGAGGCTGGAGCTACATGGGGCTGGTCTCTTCTCCCAGGTACCAAGCACCAGGGGAGGTTGAAGTTGGACTTTAGGAAAAACTTCTTCATCAAAAGGGTTGTCATGCCCTGGAACAGACTGCCCAAGGAAGTGGCTGAGTCACCAATCCTAAAGGTATTTAAAAGATGTGTAGCTGTGGTCCTGAGGGACATGGTTTAGTGGTGGACTTGGCAGTGCTCGGTTAACTGTTGGACTTGCTCTTATAAACATCTCTTCCAATCTAAACGATTCTATTCTATTGTATATATCCATGAAGAAAATCTATATACAGTATTGTACCTTTAATACTTCCATGAGAAGTCTCTTTCAAAGTCTTAATCAAGGAATCCATACAGGAAATTCTTACCCTTTCTCCACACTTGCATGTACTGCAGAAACGATGCCTTCTAGGATTCCAAGTGGGTCTTTCAATGATGTAGATGAATCACCATTTCCACTGTTTAGGGAAGACATAAAATTACCATTACAATGGCCCCTCAAATTGTATCTAATTCTATTCTATCCACCTGTAGGATTTACAACGAATTGTTCAATAATTATAGCAATTTTCCACTTTCCTGGCTTAACTAGTACGTTCATTTTTATGTCAAAGCAATGTGAGGAGAAACAAGAAAAGAGTAGGAAAAAAAAGTACTAAAATACTTAAGTGAAACTCAAATTAAAAATAGTAGTTAAAATTTAGTAATTCTAACACAGATTAAGCCAGGAAAATACACATTTGTAATCTCATCACCTTAAAGATCTCATCAATATCAACCAAACAAATGAAAGCTTACATGTAAATATCACCATCCTTTCTTTTCAAATATCATCTTTTGGCATTACTATTGGTTCAAATCAATTTGACTGTAACCTGAGTCAACAGATTATCTATCTGTTGATCAGCAGATTTCTTCCACCCCCAAACTCTGACGCAGAAAAAAAAAAAAAAAAAAAAATCACTNCAAAAAAAAAAAAAAAAAAAAAAAAAAAAAAAATCACTGATAGGAAAAAAGCAGCACTTGATTCATACTGCAATGAAAGTGGTGTTTTCTGCTAAGATTTTCCGCAAAACAAGTCTAAGATGTTACTTGGTGATGAAAGAGGGAGGGATTTTGCAGTGGTGCTCCAATAAAGTATACAGTGTCTCTCCATGGAAATCACCACAGAGGAAATGATGCCTTGATGAACTAGAAAACCAAAACAAACCAAAATACAAACCAGTTTTGCCTATCTTAGAGTTTATCAATGCTGCATTGGAGAAAGCGAAAGAAAGGCAAATAGTTTCTAAGTTAGCTTATCTCAAAATCCAGAGATAAAGTCTATTTTCTCTACAGTTCATCAGCATATCAAAGCTCTTCTGCTACTGAAAATGTCAGCCTTTTCCTACAAGATCTCTTAATAAGAATGAATATATGTCCAGACTGCTCTGACTGTTCTGTCTCAAGACAAAATACACTGTATAGTTGATAGTAATTTCAGTTAGTTTAAATCTATATATTTTCTTCAACATCTTCACAATACTTGGAAGCAATTAAATTACAATTTATATCCAGGATTTGACTCCCAGACAAGACTGGTGTGTACAAAAGATAAAATCTATTTTTCACCAAAAAATCCCAAAAATTCAGTAAAAAAAACCACCCACCCAAAAAAAAAAAAACCACCCACCAAAAAAAACCAAACATCCACCAAAAAAAAAAACCAAACGATTACACCAGTACTGCAGAAGTGTGGAAATGATAAAAAGAACACCAGTATTAAAGTAACCATTTTACACAAGCAGCTATGTGCACTAAGAGATGGGCTTAAATTTGTCTTAAAATAAAAAAATAAAATAAGAAAAGTTAGGATATGTTCTTACAGTGAAGACAGATACAAGTACCTTCCTTCCTGTTTACAGGGCAGATTTAAGTTTTCCTATATTATTATGCTTTTTGTGTTGTTTTTTTTCAGTCAAGTTTGTAATAAAACTACATCAATGAAGGGCATTAACATGGTGTATCTAAAGAAAATTAGAATGCTTATAAAGCTCGCATACTAAGAAGAGAATGACGATTGTAATAGAAAAGAATATGACATGGACTACAGAAATGAAGATCTTCTAGCCCTATGTACCCTAAATTATCCTAGTGTACATAACCAATTTCCATATTAAAGGAGACCACTCAGCAGACCTTTTATTTTGGGTACTCTCAATTTTGGAGACTGATTCTCAACAGTCCTAGCACTTGCTCTTCAAAAACCCTTCACCTTTCTAATTAGAAATGAAAGCAGGCAGCTCCTATCACAATCAGGCTCCGAGGACCTCAAAAACACCTCAAGTTAAAAAAAAACAAACAGATGCAAAAGTTCATGGGCATTTCTGAAAACAGAAACCCACTGTTTCAGACAATGCATCTGTGAAGCCAGTTCTCAAGTACAATGGATAGATGAACATTTACAGAAAGCTTCGAGTTGGTCATACGCAGAGAGGTATTATTTCACTAAGCAGGAGGAAAGAAGAAAAAGTGGAGCTAAGCACTAAGTTACAGTTAGTTAACTACATCTAGAATAAGAAAGTATTGTTAAAAGAAAGGTAGGAAGATTGAAAGTTAGCATTTTCTTAAGGTTAATATTGCCTTTATTGCCTAATGGTTAAAGAATCTAAAAAGAGATTACAGCTCATGAGACAAATAATCGTGTCAAGTTTCCACAGATCATTGCCTTGTTCTTTTCTTAATAATTAACGATTAAAAATAAGCAGCTACGAACAGAAATAAATGTAATTAATGAAGGATTAGTCTTCCACACAGATTATATGCTATTTTATGTACATTTTAAACAATAGAATAGAATTCAGTGTTCACCTCAAAACTCCTAGGTATGAGTCTAGTGTAATTACACAGATAAAGGCTTACTTTGATTTACTTCACCTCCAGGAAAAGTGGTGCATATTTAATCAAGTTCCTCACACACAATAAAGTCAAAAAAAGAATGCTTAAAAGGAGAATAAATTTACTTCATCTAAATCTTTTAACCTAATTATGGTACTCAATAAAAATACTTCATATTGTATCATTTCTCCAGCCTTATTTTCCTCTTTCTGTTTGTGTTCCCTCTAAATATCAGGATGGCGTGATCGTTCAAAACTGGCGAAAAAAGTCATAATGCCAAATCATTGTTTCCATCATAAATACCAAGAAATTATGATATCCAAGTTACAAAATTAGTCTGTATGATCCCTGCTTAAGTGAGATAAAATAGTTAAATATCTGGTTTATTTGTAACTTTTAAGTTAGCTACTCAGTCTAATAAAGTTGGGTTTAATTTCTTCATAAAACACTGGTCATTAAACAAAAACTCAGAATTTCACCAAGTCTTTTCTGCTCATTGCCTGGTGAAAACTTCCAAAATTTCAGGAAATGCTACAGCCATCTGGACACCTAAGGTAAGAAATGTAGGAGCTGCAAATGAAGGAGGTCATAATGTCTTCAACAGAAAAACTGTGTTCCCTGACTAACCCAAACATGAACATGCCTACGGTCACGGATCATGGAAAATCTCCAGAACACCATGTGAGTGATCTTAAGTAATGGATTAAATTGAATCTTAGATAAATCTCATCAGACTGGCATGCTTACCAAAATATTTGGTGGGGTTTTTCTTTGGTTTTTTTTTGTTGTTGTTGTGGGTTTTTTCCCCCCCCCCAGAAGTTCACAATTTTTACTGAAGAGGCAACTAACTTTTATTTATAGTAGCTGTTTCCGTAGGCAAACAAAGACGTGCCCAACACATATGTCATATGAAGTATGCAGATATACTCTACTGGTGAGATATTACACATATCAATACAGTAATTTCTGCTTGAGATTTTGTGTGTCATAACTAGAGAGTCAAGGGGGATAAAATTACTTAATAGAACTGGACAACATTGCTCCTGAAATTACAATATAGGTATCTAAAATTAGGTAAATAATTTTGTTATATTTAACAAGAAGTTTGTTTCTCAGAAGGCATCAAGAGTTTTTGAGCCTGTGATATTGTACACTCTTGAAAAAGAGAGCCAAAAAGCAACTTAATTTATATTTTATGAAGACAATATTTGCTACAAAGTTCTTCTACAGTAGTCAGCAAACATACTAATAAGATTTAATAAGTAGTTTATTGCGTTTGAAGGGGGGTTTAGTTATAAAACTAAAAGAAAGGATACATATTTTCAATCACAAGAAGGAATGTTCCTACAAAACTACTGTATAAAATAACCACACTGTATATCGTATCAAGTAAATATAAAAAAAACAGAAGAGTTTTCCCTTGAAGTGTTCCATTTATCGAATAGCAGTTTTTCATTCCAGGTAAACAGGCAAGACTACTACTTTAACTGCAGTTTTTGTTTATTAAACCTGAAATGCAAGTATTGAGCAAAATGGGGTTAATACGTTTTAATTTGCGTTACGGTCTAGCTTGAAAGCTAGCATCTGAGAGTAGGATAGAGATGCATCCAATTTTCTTCACAGCAAGAACATTAATACCACAGGCTTAAGAGATGCAAAGAAACAATCTTTCTTTTAATTGGTCCATATACTTAGAGAGATGCTACTTTGTGATATTATCCTCTTACTGATTTTCTAATAGGGAGAATATAATTTCAAGTATTTTCTATTTTATGCTAGATCTTCATTTGATGCTCTTTACCGTTGTATTGGACAAACTTTCCATAGGCCAAAATCTGTTCATTTACCATGAATGATATGAAATGATCTTCCCCCAAGAAGAGAGGAAAAACAAAGGTTTCTACTGGTCACATTACACACCAAATGAGTTCATCTGAAGCCTCCAACTAATTCTCCCATCTTTGCCACTAATTATATTTTTTTTTTTTTTTTTTACCAAAGAGACAGGTGCTTCTCTATTTACTGGAATGCACTGAATTATTGGCCATGGTCTCTGCCCCAGAACTTTAAATCAACTTGCAGACATTCCAGCCTTGCAATGCATATAAAGAACAAATATATGTTGATAAAAAGCAGAATATAAAGAAGAATTTTTATAAGTTTCTCACACCCTGCATGTTAATGACATTCATTATAGTTGAAATAACTGGACTTCGGCAGCTCTATATCCAGATGCTTCAAACTTTTATCCTCGTCAGAAACAGCAGGACAGCGATTATAATAAAGCCAAATTATTCTTCATCAAACAAACCCAGACAAGAGAGACAATACTACTTATGTTGCTGCACAAAAGCTCTGCCATCACTGAGGATGCTTAAACTGAGTGACAGGACCAATCAATTTTCTGCAGAAGAGGACCACAGACACTTTGACAGGCTGCCTTCTTTTCATCTGTGGCACTTCAATCTGCTGTAGTACACACACACATGCTGAAGAAAAGGTAAAGCCATAAATTATTTTTCATGCTAGACTCATTTCTCTATTTCTGGTATGTACATTCAGATTATCCTGCCCACATGAATTTTCTCAATGGAGAAAAACAAGATAAATTCTCAAAGTTTTTTCTATCTAAACTCATCTTAGAGGTGATAAACTGTGTCTAGCAGCCATCTAACAACAGAATACTTTTTCATACTTGTTGCATATATCAATTTGTAACAGAAGGGCTTCATAATTGATTTCTGTACAAATAGCTAAATGAGATGTATCTGTTCAGTTATCATGGATGATATAAAAATATGTTCACCCTTGGCAGAGAGGGTGAGAAAATACTTCCACTGAAATCACTGGATTACAGATACAATGGTGTTTCATTTGGTATATTCAGTACATCAAAGACCCAGTCAGGAAGAGGTAACAGGTAGCACACAGCAACAAGAGAGCATCCTCAAATGAAAAAACACCCCTGATGAATTAATTTCACCTGACTGTAGAAAAAAATCCAAAACGAATTCTTTTGTGCTGCTCTGAAGGAGAAAGAACATCACAGACAGAAGGATTAAGAGCCTATTGATAGTCTGTCAACAACGACGGCAAAAAAAAAAAAAAGAAAAATCTCAGGCTCTCTTCATCCTAGAAACACAAATACTGGCAGGAGTATAGATGTAAATTCCTAGAACTTCATTGTCTCCTTACTACCTTCAGAATTTCACATCTCAGTTCTACTTCAATAGCAAGGGGGACTGAGAATGCTCTTTGGTTGTTTTGTCAGAGAACACCAAGACAGACACATGCATTCCATCACACCAAGGTTTGCATCAGAATGCTGCTAATTCCTTCGTAGGAAAGATGATAGGTTGCTCTTATCTGGCTAAAAAAAAAAAAAAAAAACATGGACTTCCACATATCCTAAATTTTCCTAAAAACAAAAGTGGCACCTTCACAGACTCACCCTAACAAATCATTTTTAATGTATGCTTACCTCACGCACTGCCATTTGAGCCCCAAACTACATCCCCTATCACTTCACCACCCTAATAAATATCTTCAGTTTTGCTGTGGCAAGAAAAAGGATATGATGAAGCTTCACATTACATGTCAAAGGAATTTTATAATCACTATGGCTATAAACATGGTCAAATCTTCTACCAAACCTTAACACAGGGTGCTATGAATGGCAAGCTGAGCTAGAGTTAAGCATCAAACAAAATAAAGGAAAAATTATAGAATCATAGAATTGTCCGGGTTGGAAGGGACCTTCAGAGGTCATCTAGTCCAACCTCCCCTGCTGAGAGCAGGGACATCTTCCACTAGAGCAGGTTACTCTGAGCCACGTCAAGCCCCACCTTGAATGTCTCCAGGGATGGGGCCCCAACCACCTCCTTGGGCAACCTGTTCCAGTCTTCTATCACCCTCATGGTAAAGAAATTCTTCCTTATGTCTAATCTAAATCTACTCTTTTCTAATTTAAAACCATTACCCCTCATCCTATCACTACAGGCCTTTGTAAACAGGCCCTCTCCAGTCTTTTTATAAGCTCCCTTCAGGTACTGGAAGGTCGCTATTAGGTCTCCCCAAAGCCTTCTCTTCTCCAGGCTGAACAATCCCAGTTCCCTCAGCCTGTCCTCACAGGAGAGGTGTTCCAGCCCCCTGATCATCTTTGTGGCTCGCCTCTGGACCCGCTCCATCAGGTCCATGTCCTTCCTGTGCTGAGGGCTCCACAGCTGGATGCTCTCACAAGCGCAGAGTAGAGCGGCAGAATCACCTCTCTCATCTGCTAGCCACACTTCTTTTGATGCAGCCCAGGATGCGATTGGACTTCTGGGATGCAAGTCCACATTGTCTACTCATGTCCAGCTTCTCATCTATCAGCACCTGCAAGTCCTTTTCTGCAGGGCTGCTCTCTATTGCCTCATCCCTCAGCCTGTATTGATAGTGCAGATTGTTCCTGCCCAGCTGCAGGACCCTGCACTTGCTCTTGTTGAACCTCATGAGGTTCACCCGGGCCCACCTCTCCAGCCCGTCCATGTCCCTCTGGATGACATCCCGTCCCTCTGGTGTATCGACAGCACCACTCAGCTTGGGGTCATCTGCAAACCTGCTGATGGTGCACTCGATCCCGCTGTCTGTATCACTGATAAAAATGTTAAACAACACAGGCCCTAGTATGGACCCCTGAGGGACACCACTTGTCACTGCTTTCCATCTGGACTTTGAGCCATTGACCACTACCCTCTGGATGTGGCCATCCAGCCAATTCCTTATCCACTAAACGGTCCACCCATCAAATCCGTATCTCTCCAGCTTGGTGAGTAGAATGTTGTGGGGGACTGTGTCAAAGGCCTTGCAGAAGTCCAGATAGATCACATCCACAGGTCGTCCCTTGTCCACTGATGTGGTCACTCTGTCATAGAAAGCCACTAGGTTCGTCAGGCAGGATTTCCCCTTAGTGAAGCCACGCTGACTGTCCTTGATTACCTCCCTGTCCTCTATGTGTCTGATCAGAGCTTCTAGGAGGATCTGCTCCATGATCTTCCTGGGCACAGAGGTGAGGCTGACAGGTCAGTAGTTCCCAGGGTCCTCCTTTCTACTCTTTTTAAAGATAGGTGTAATATGTCCCTTCTTCCAATCAACTAGGGACTTCACCTGACTGCCATGACTTCTCAAATAGCATTGAGAGTGGCTTGGCGCTTACATCAGTCAGTTCACTCAGAACTCTGGGATGCAGCTCATCCGGTCCCATAGACTTATGTATGTTCAGATTCCTCAGGAGGTCACGAACCTGATTCTCGCATACAGCAGGAAGGACTTCACCACCCTGATTCCTGTCTTGTGGGTTTATCATCTTATTCTACTGAAAGGCTTTTCAAACAGTGTGTTTTGCTTTCCCTCACCTATGTCTACATCCTCACCATGTCTGTATATATGTCCATAAGCAGGTAAATCCATGTCCCTTCTGAGCGAGAAGACATGAAGTCCAGAGGCGACAGCTAACCAGGCAGGACTTTAATACAAGACTCTTCTCTCTTCCCTTGCACAAGATTTGACTAGTACTGAAGAAATGTACCATGACAACAGTAGCTTTAGATTTTTTCTTGCAAGCATTACAACTGTAATTTGGAAGCAATAGCGTAAAGGATACACTCAACTTAAAAGATCATCATATGAAAGTTAATGTAAACTTTAAACTCACTATTACAAGACTAAGATGGTCAGTATCAACTGCATTTTATGTTCCTTTGTACCATTCAGGGCTTGTCCAGATCTCAACAGAATTATTCAGGCATGCGTAAGTATAAACTGTGTGGATGCTAGTTATTTTGCATTTTCTGTTCTCCTAGCCTACTTCTTCATAATTTAAAAACAAGACATGACTTGGTTTGCTGGGGTTGCATGAACAGGTTGGTTATTTGGTTTGTGTCATGGCATAAACAAGAAAATAGCTGAATTTTGAGGTGGTGAATCCCAGGAAAAGATGGAGATGAGGCCTTGCTTCTGGTACAGTCTATGGGATTGCTCACAGTATGATAACACTAATAACAGTCAGAAACAGCAACAATTGACAACATTGAAAGACTTCAGCAAAACAGTCCCCATCCTCATATTAGAAACCTGTTTCTCTACAAGAAGTTAGCAGGTCAGGGGCTTTTTTAGGGTATCACTGTTGCTTTTAAGTGCTGTAGGAAGCATAAAGCACTCTCACCTGCTGTTGAATTTGGAGACAAGGTATGACACAAAGGGAGATGGAAGAAGAGCAAAACTTTTAAGAAGCATTCTTTGCGAGAACAAAGAAAAATGTGTAGCCTGTATTTTAATGACAGATAAACACACTTTCCAAAACCTTGCGAATAACAGACTACTCAGTCCAGAAAACAGCTCCCAGAAATACCCCAGTAAATTATTCCAAAGATGAAAATTGTACTTCTTCCTGTAAGACTAAATGCTGTGGCAACCGCCATTGCTACACCTATACTGTTCAAATACCTGCACAAGGTACCCTCTTTTTTCCAACAAGCACGCCTTTTGACTCTGTTTAAGAGGGAAGAATTATTTGCAATTATGAATCTGTCACAAATTCAGAAGTGGACACACATAACGGAACAATGTTGCAAAGTCAACATTTTCTAGCCGAAAAGCACCCTCCAGTAAATAGGCTGAGTTCTCTGATTTGCTTTGTTCACATTGACCAGGCTTCCCAAACTCGGAAAAAATATCATCTGAATAGGAAATTAGAGGGAAGCAATCTAATAATTTTTTCCTGTTCCCGCCCAATTTTCTGCAAAATCCAGACATTCAAAGCAAACAAGTACTCACTAGAAAATCAACCAACCAACCAAACCAACCGAACAAACCAAAAAAATCCTCCATAAACCCAGAAGAGAGATTTTGGGAATTAATTGTGGCAGTGTACTTACCTTAATATACATACAATTTTTTCAACAGCACATTGGACAATATCACTGGGAGAAAGATCTAGATCTCCAACAGCCACTTGTAACAACTGTTGTATCATGTCCAATGGTTGACCATCTATACACATAGTTACTGCCTGGTCATGGATTTTTTCTTTCTCTGACCTTGACAAATCATATAAATAGCCATACTTCTGTAGCGTATCCTGTGAACACATAATTTTTGAACACAAATTAACATACTCCTTCTTCACCGAGCTGTATCATGCAATCTTCCTTTCTACCATTACTTAACGTACACCATGAAATTGAAAAGACTGATGAGAATGAATTTTCAAAAACCAGGTCAACAAAAAAAACAACAACTCAAACAAACCCAAAACATTAATAAAATATGACAGAAGATTTACTTCCATCACGTCTAGTCATGGTAATCCTAAATATAAGCACCTGATCAGTAATCATTACCTGTTCGCTGTTTTTCAAGTAAGTGATAAAACTATGAGTGAGTGTTTCCAGATGAGCAAGAGATTGCTGCAAGTGATTCAGAGCTTCTTCATATACAACAGATGGATTTCCAACACCTTCCATGTCATTCTCAGTCTTTTTTCTTGATTTCTCAGAAAGATGTTTGACTGCCTTAATAGCCTTCTTAGTCACTTCTATCCTGGCTTCAACTGGCAGCTGAAAAAGATTACTTGATATTTAATTATTCATCATCTGTACACTGTTTGTATTACAGCAGTACCTAGAACCCAGGTGTCTCCACTGCTCTACAGCACAGCATAAAACTAAGCAAAGTATTTAATTTTAAAAGAATCAGTATTCCATTACTTTCTTCTGTTATCCTTCTTTTCATTGATGGTGAATCTGACTCATTTTAAACCACATGAAACTTCTTTTCCTCAATAATATTCACAATTTTTGTAGACTCTGGTTTTATAATCTTTTTCAATTCTGCATTAAGAGACATCTGGGAATCATTTTACAAGATGAACTAAAAATTCCAAATACTGAAAATTAACTTAAGGTTACTTTTGTCAGTTTAGATCACTGTTCAAAATGTAATCCTAAAACCATAAACATAAGCAAAAAACCACAGTAGGAGTCTACAACTTTTAAATCAACATATTTAAAGGACAAACCAGTTACTGTTTTGAAAGACCGGTACAAGAAGACGTATCTAGCCATTAAAGTGAAACAAGAAAGTCTGGGTTTTTTTTCCCCATTATGCTTCTCATAAGAGTTTGAATTTTTAGATGGAATCATACATACACTAAAAGAAGATTTTCCCCTACCCCAGCATGAAAGGGTCATCCCAGTGCATTAGAATGGAACTTGGGTCTACATAATGGAGCCTGGACAACAATCACAGGTTCCCAAGATTCCAGAAACCAAGATTATGTTAGTAAAGGATATAGATGGAAAAGCTCTTTATAAAGACAGTAATTGCAGCAATCTACTGTGCTTTTAAGTCAAGAAAGGCATAGCTTCAGCTGTAAGTCCAAAACAAAGTCTGTTTTTTCAGGCTGTTGGTACAAACCACAGTAATGCTCTACTGGGCATTTTTAACGATAACAGCAAAATGCTTGGACATTACTGTAAAAGTTAATAAAACTTGCCAGTATTAATAGGGTATTTCAACAAAATGGTATTTCAACATTTAGTTCCACATGCAACTCGGTTCCATTCCCACCAAAGTAATTAATTATGATTGTTACTCAGAAGAAGGTGTCAATATCAGGTTTTACTATAAGCAAGGTCTTCACATGACATTAAAATTTCATAGATACATGAATTTGTCTGTGGCCATTTTGTAAACATGATAAAAGATGAAAATAGCCACATACTGCATTTTCCCCTTCTACTGTACATTCTAATGTTGAAAATGCAATAAAGAGAAAAATACAAAAGGGAAACAATTTAAGTATTCAATCTAATCTGTTACATCCTAGAGAACAGTGTGAATACACCGCCAGTTTAGAAGTCATAGTGCCATCATAAGCACATACAGAATAATACATTAAAAAAAAACAAACCAAAAAAAACCAACAACAAAAAAAACCCAGGTTACAATTTTAATCTTGCATTCACATTTGCACAGTGCCAAAATACAGCACTATCAACATATCATTTTTCCGGTTATTTTATTCCAAAACACGAATGACTATCCTCTGCACTTCTAGTCAGCTTCAGTAATGAGATGTGCTGGCATTTCATACCAAATGACAAAAAACCAGTAGCTTAAGGGCTAGTTCAATCTTTGTTTGCATGTGAAGGGAAATTTTCTTTTTAAAAAGCTTTTAGAGTTTAAAAAGATTTTTAATTCTATAGGCTATAATGCATAATGAAAAAAATCCTAAAAATCTGTTTTCTTTCATTTTCAAATCAAGGAACATCACATACTATTTCAGCTCAACAGATTTCACTCCTCAGGATAAAAACTTATCTCAGAGGCCCATTTCACAAAATCATAGCATCACAGACTGCTTTAGGTTGGAAAGGACGTTTAAAGGTCATTGAGACCAACCTCCCTGCAGTGAGCAGGGACATCTTTAACTAGATCAGGTTGCTCAGAGCCCCATCCAACCTGACCTTGAGTGTTGTCAGGCATGGGGCATCTACCACTTCTCTGGGCAACTTGTGCCAGTGTTTCACTACCCTCACTGTAAAAAATCTACTCTAAATCTACCCTCTTTTCAAAAACCACTACCTCGTCTCCCATCTTTCTTATAGGCCCCCTTTAAGTACTGAAAGGTCACAATAAGGTCTCCTTGAAGTCTCTTCTCCAGACTGAACAATCCCAACTCTCTCAGCCTGTCTTCACAGGAAAGGTGTTCCAGCCCTCTGACCATTTTTGTGGCCCTCCTCTAGACCTGTTCCAACAGGTCCATGTCTTTCTTGTGTTGAGGACTCCAGAGCTGGACACAGTACTTCAGGTGAGGTCTCACCAGAGCAGAGGGGCAGAATTATCTCCCTTGATCTGCTGGCCACATTGCTTTGGATGCAGCCCAGGATTCAAGGGGCTTTCTGGGCTGTGAGCACACGTTGCCAGCTCACATCCAGCACTTCATCCACCAGTACCCCTATGCCCTTCTCCATGGGGCTGCTCTCAGTCTCTTCATCCTCCAAGTCCGTATTGATTACCCAGACACAGGTGTAGGACTTTGCACTTGGCCTTGTTGAACTTCCTGAGGTTCCAACAGGCCCACTTCTCAAGCTTGTTCAGGTCAAATTTTCTTCCAAATATGTACGTGTTTCTTAAATTATTGCACAAGTAACATTCACTTGCACATGAAGATGTTGACCCTGCCACTCTTACTGCCAGTGACTAGCAAGCAACTTTTGAGATTATGGAATCTAAAAGCTCCTCTAATTCAACTGCCACAGGAACCAGGATGCCAGCACCAGACAGAATGACTGAGGTTGAAAGAGACATCTGGTCCAAACTCCCTGATCAAATAGGGCCACCTATAAGCAGTTATCTAGAACCATATCCAGGTGGCTTCTGAATATCTCCACTCTGGGAGTCTCCACAATGACTCTGCAAAACCCATGCCGCTGACTGGTCAATCTCATAACAAAGAATGTTTTCTGATGTTCAGATGGCACAGTTTGGTCCAGTTCACCTCTCTGACACTAAATCTCAGCTTTATATTCCACCAACCAAACATCATATGGCCACAAGCCAACCAGATACTAATGTAATTTGTTTCCTATTTTAATGTTAATTCAGAAGTAGATTAAACTCCTATGGAATAACAAAAGATGGTTCCAAATTCCTACAGAGGAAAAGAAAAAGAAGAGCAAAAGCAAGAAAACTTGTGGATGAAGATGGTTTAATACATGAAGGAGAGAGGAGGGAAAAAATAAACGAACAAACCAAAACTAAATGATGCAAAGGCAATCACTCACCACCTCCCACAAGCAGACCACTGCCCAGCCAATCTCCAAGCAACAACCATCTTGCAAGACACCCTTCATCTCAGTTTGTTACCGCTGAGCATGACATTAAATGGCATAGAGTGCAGCTCTGGTCAGCCCAGGTCAGCTGTCCCGGATGTCCCCTCCTCACTTTTTGCCTACCTGCAGCCTACTCAAGACTGTGATGTTGAGAAAAAAGAGAAAGCCTTGACTTTGTGGAAGCATTGCTCAGCAATAGTCAAAGCACTGGTATGTTATCAACTTTGTTTTAATTACAAATCCAAAGCACAGTCCCGTAGAGGCTGCTCTGAAAAAAGTTAACTCCATGCCTGCCAGACCCAGTATAGTTCATTTGGAGATCAGTGTAGTTATAGTTATTATAATTATTTCACAATAATGACCATTGTTTTTCGCAATCATTTATGTGTATTAAATATCATGACTTTCATGAAGTACAGAAGTGTGCATCTGTCATGGGAATGGGAACTGATAAAATAAAGCACTTGGCCATGGAACTGAGCTAGGAAGAAAGTGCTGAATTAAAGAGTGATCACATGACCAGCACAGCCTCAAAACAGGATAAGATTTTAAGTAAAAGGTACAAGTCAAAAGGCAGCTTTTCTGTATGAAGTAATTTTTCAGATCAAAGCTCGAGAAAAGAGTTCTCTGAGAAATAACTTTTCAGATTCTACAACAATAATTTTCATTGTACGTTTCCACTTGAAAATTGAATGGAATCCTGAGGCAAAACTAGATGCAAGCTGGTTAAACAGCTGTTTCATTCCCAAACCCAGCACTGGGAACACACTAAATCAGCTGATTTGACCAACTGTTTAAAAAAAAATTTTGAGTATCTTTTGTGGCCAAAAAGCCAAGAGATTTCAGCCACATCAAACACAATAATCTTGTCATCAGTATTTCCTTTCTGCTCCACCTACTCATCTTAATAAAGTAAAGAAACTGTATTAGAATCCTAAGAAGAAAGAAACAATGGAAAATAAACAATGTGCTTCAAAACAGAGAGCTGAGGATATTCATCCTCGCCCCACATCAGTCATCTGGAATGAGAAATAATCTTGAAATGGCCAAGATACATTAACAGCAAGTTTCAAGTAGTCACCAGCAGCGATCAAACATGAAGACAGTATTTCTTTCTCATTAAGTAACAGTCATCCCCCAGCTACCTCAGCCCAGGGTGAGGTCTGGCAACTGAGGTCTCAGGATGAGTGTCAGTCTTTCTTGATAAGCATGAAATAGTATGTGATACAAAGGATCAAAACACCTAAATAAGAAAGTGGTTCTGCTGAACAGGATTAATAGACAGCTGGTGGAATTAGTGATAAAATGTGTTGGTCTAGACTGACAGATTAAAGCATAAATTTGGTACTGACAAAGCTTTTCACTTTCCCAAGATTTCAAAGAATCGTATTTTTTTTTGCATATCAAATTCTGGTATAGATACAGGTTAGATGGGTTTTAATAAATATATATTAATATTGTGGGAACACTAAAATAATATCCAAAGAGAGAATGAACTGAAATTCTCATTGAATGCAATGAATAAACACCTCTAGAAAATTAGTATTATCCAGAATAAAGACACAAAAAAATCCACAAGACATCTCCTCTTTACCTTCTTTTCATTTTAGATTAAGTTAATGAAGGCATTTCAAGATCTTTTAATAAGGAAATATCTAAGAAATCTCATCTCTTTTTTTGTGCTTGACAGTAAAGATACATAAGAAAACATGTTAGAAATATCCTACTGGGCAAAAAGAAACTGTGTATCTAGTAATTTATGTCACAGACATGAAAGTACGTTCTTCCAATAACAGGCTTTCAGCCAGATGGAGATTATGACAGAGTTTATCATTTATGTCATTACAGTGCCTAGAAACCATATGCATTGGCCCAGAACACTTCTCTGTGGAGCATCCTATTCAGAATGCAAAAGCCTAGTACTAAACACAAGCCTGCAGCACAACAAATTTTAGGATGAGCAGAAGTGAAATAGCTAACTACACAAGAAGACGATCTGGTTCTCTGCTGAACTGGGAAACAGGGACTTTGGGGTTCCATCAAAAACTCATATACACAGAGGTAACTCCTCTAAAAGAATAAAAATATTTTTATGACTGTCAGTATACAAAAAGAAGCGGTACGCAGAGGAAGCAGGTTTATGAATTTCATCTTTAAAAACTGCAAAATAAAAAAAATGGAAAATCTGCTGAGGTTTTCTCCTTAATGCTATATTCAACTGTGCCTCACCTGAGGCCTGAATTCTCCCCGTGTATCTGCTTACCTTTGTGACAGCTTTTGAAGAAAAGGTAATTTCATCAACAAAAGTGACAATATCATCTGGATCAAGTCTATCAAAATACTTTGAACACATATCATATGCGTGTAGCCAC
This sequence comes from Baryphthengus martii, assembly GCA_013396935.1. Lineage (NCBI taxonomy): Eukaryota > Metazoa > Chordata > Aves > Coraciiformes > Momotidae > Baryphthengus > Baryphthengus martii. The sequence continues at coordinate 112,624 of VWZK01016122.1, forward strand.
TCATCCATGGTTTCTGGTGTTTTTTTAATGAGATGATGATCGCCATTCCAAAAAAGTTTTTGTAACCAGACAGTATAAATAGAGCTTGGTGACAGCATGCTGCCATCTTTTTTAGGAATTTTGGGAGCCAGTTTGGAAATAGATAAGATATTTTGACTTGTAAGGACAGGCTCCAGTGTTTCCAGAGGGTTTTCGTTTTCATCTGTTAGCTTTTTGTAATTAAGACCTATTGACAGAAGGAGAAGCAGGCAAACGAAATAAAAGTTATTCATAGCTAAACACTCAAACTCTACATTTATGTATAAAACAATCAGTGTTAAACTGGTATCTGCAGAACTAGAAAGACTCTACTCCATTTCCTTTTACAATCATATGTATTGATAGACTGGGAAGGAAGACAGGTTTGTAAACAGCTACACATGTTTTTTCCCTATACTTAAGGCATGTAACCTCTACACTTTGATTTGTTCTTTGGCTGCTATCTGTAAACTATGCTCAACACAGAATTTGAGTATAATACACAATTTACATTGTTACTGTACAAAATGACTAATTTATGTCTGATGTATGGTCCTAGAATATTTTTTTTTTGAGTAAAATTTAAAAATAGCTCTGAAGGTAAAAAAATAACTTCTTGACATATTTTTCTTTGACAAGCATCATATAACTTCAGTGTTTAAACACACCAATAAGAACTGAAGATAATCCTTCCTTCCCAAAAAAATTATTGTGGTTTTTTTTTTTTTCTTCTTGCAATACATGACTTCATACGCAGAGTCTCTCCAAATTCTGCAGCAGTTAGTGCCAGATACACATGGGATTCAACCTCATAGCAGGTAATCCCATACAGTGCATATTTTTCATTCTGAAGATGGATTTGGAGTTACTCAGCTGAAATTCAAGATGCTGCAAATGGAAACTAGTATTCAAAATTGCAGAGTACTTTCCAGCAACTCGCTTTTATAGGCATTGACTGATAACATAAGAGGACAAACAATGCTGCAAAAAGCATTATAAAAAAAAACAAACAACACATTATAAAGCTGCATGAAGTTCTGCAAAAGCAAAAGGTAACATCAAGGATAAAACACAAAATAAAATTACCCTCTTTAAAGCAAACAAACAAAATGCTTAAAGTTCCTAATATATTATGTAATTCAAACTTTTGAAAGGCAAACTGTCTTATATTCTTTGCGAATATTCATGTTAACTTGCACTGCTAAAATCTATGCTCTAGGTGGTTTGTATTTTTTCTTTTAAAAAATCACTATGAACCACTGCCAATAATTTTAACTTGCATCACCAACAGAAATCTGTTAATATTTTTTGCTTGCTGTTACAGAATAAACTAAATTTCCAGGAATACAAAGAGAAGGAACATACTCCTAAAAAGATATGACCAACTTTACTAAAGTATTTGCATTCATCTGACACGTTCATTGAAAAAAAACTTTGCTGATGAGTATAAACTAGGTAAGCATAATCATGTCAACACTCATAATAGAATAAAAAAAAATTATGAAAAAAAAAAAACAAACCACAAACTCTCTTACCTGGTGCAACTGCTTTGAATTTTTTCAGGAGTCGGATGTGAGTTTCAGGTTTAACAGAATGCTTCACCGCTTCTGAGCAACCACAGTTTTCAAGGAGCGTAAAATAATAAAGCAACCGTTGGTGATCTCTGCCTTCAATACTTGGGTACACATATTTAAACATGTGCTCATGTAACATTTCAGGACTAGTTTTCAAAGTCTCAAATAGACCAAGACTTTGTGCTCTTTCTTCTATTTCCAGTGTCGATAACCTGCATTTAGAAATAATTTTGGCTTTAAAGGCCGGGATGTGCCACGAAAGACTCTTGAGCCGCACACTTGAAAGACAGGACAAAACTTTCCTTTAAGATTCAACTTTGTAAGACATTCTGAAAGAGTAAATACTCATTTAAAAATATTTAGATAGTTCTTATTCTCTGCAAACAACAACTAAGGAGCTCTTGTACTTCCGGATCTTTTTACCTGTTAACTTGGACATGCAGATTAAGGGTCATGTATATTGAAGTGGAGATCAAAGCAGCATTTACATATGGCTATATTCAGAGATGTGAAAAATAGACATATGTCCAGAGTACAGGAAGCCTTTTAAAAAAACAAAAAACAAACAACACCCAAACCACAGCAAAAAACCTAAACAACAAACCCCAACCAAACAAAAAATCCTATTGCCCAGTTTGAAGCTCTCCCAATCTCTCTTACATTCTGACTTTTTTTGTCATCAGTGAGCACTTGTGCATGCTTTGAGAAGTATTATCAGTAAAGATTGTCTCTTGCCCACTAGTTAATCTACTTGACACTAATATTCATGCTTAGTATATTTCATTTGACAGTTTTATCAAGTCACTTCTCAAATTGTCATTCATGAAAGCTTAAGAATATCTGCAAATCTTGGGTTGACCTCAGCCAGTCTCACTGCTTCAGGAAATTTTTTTCCTCATCCTTTTGAAAAGAATACATTAGCTTTTTCACGGCATGCATTCAGACACTTGCAGCTGACTACATAAAAGACAGCTGAATGCAATCACTCCTTTCTTTCTCAGCTGGAAGAAAAATGGGTTTGTATCAAGGAAGTCTCATCTTAAGTTTATACTTTTCTCAACTGAAAGTTTTATCTAAAATCTGAGAAAAGAAGTAACCAGCAGATGACTACCACCTAGACTTTCCCCAGCGTCCAATCATATGCCACTTTAGGTAGTACATTTCATTTGGAAATCTGATGTCTTGTAATACTATTTGATTTTCTTCTAGCTTTAAAATTGATTAAATTAGAATTTCAACATCATTTTTTCTTTAGTATAAATGCCACAAGGAAGTTAGTGTTTCTCTTTGATATCCAAGTAAAATTTGCCTCAATTTCATCCCTAAAGATGATTTTTCTTACAGCAAATACCACAAACACAAACTTCTCTCAGTTTAAAAGTGATTCCCTGATTTCTAATAGAGAATAAGTTGTTTTTGAGTTTTTACATCTAGAACCTACCACAGTTAGGTTGTTAACCTTCTAAGCATTATTTTAATTCTCCAACTTATTTGTTAAGTGTTAAGCTAAGTATCATATTTAATTATGAAAATAAGTATGATATTAATGGAAATAAAATGTCATTGACTCTTAATATCAGGCAAAACAGACACTTGTACCTGATGTATTTGAATAGTGTGATCTGAATACATTATTCTATCCACACTTAAAGTTCAAACATTAAATTATATTGACAGGATCTATAAAGGCCTGTCACGTGATTTTGAGGCGGGGCTGGTGGTGGATAGGAAGGGCTCATTACGCTGTTCAGAAAGATTTTGGAATAACAGATTGCGTGACAGGTGAACATAAAATTTTCTGTCACTGAACTCATAAAATACATTTTAGAGATTTTTGGTAATCAAATGTGATCAGATTCTTCAAAAGAAACAATTAAATTTCCATTGAGTTTAAAAAAAAAAGGTCACTCTCAACTTTCATCAGACTCAAATTCACAGCATAACAGAAAAATATGTGATGTTTATTTGTCATCAAGAGTAATCAAAAAAATAGTTAATACAAAGTATGTACGTGCTTCTTTTGAGCTTCTCCCTACATAAAGGGGCTTATAGAAATACTGCATATTCAGTTAAAGAGATTAAGTCTTAGAATAAACTTCTTTTCAGTTCAGAATGAATGCATAATGAGGCATGCATTATTAATGCCATAATCCTAAGACTAAAATATACCGTAATGGCCATATGCTGTCAATCAACTTTAAAATGAGATTACGATACAACAAAAACATGCTCAGCAGCATATTATGCTATTACACATCAATTTGCAAGACTTTTTTGAATTTCATTAGGGAAAAGGTTGTTACTTTGTACTTCAATGGTTTCAGAATTCTATGAATACTAACTCATGGAGGACAAGAACAAAGAAAATTATAGAAAATTGTTGCAAAATACCGTAGGTAAGATTCTAGACCCAGAGAAGTCAGCTGGCTCTTTCACATTCACCTCAATGTTGCCATGTTTATATCCTGGCTGTCTATTTTGTTTAAAGCACTAAATAATTTAACACAATCAAAATTTATAGGGTATGACTTCTGGAGGAAGAAAAGAAAACCTCAGAATGTTATTTCATGTTCTCAGATCTTGCACCATCATCTATCAGGCTTTGTTTTTTATGTCTCATGTTTTATAAAACATTTTAATGCTTTTTAATTAATAGTTAATGTTGAGAGGTACAAATACTGCTGCAAGCTAAAGTTGCTTTCACAATTTAAAATTTGATACAAATGACTAATTTGATCACATCTTTCCAAACAGCAGGTAAGAGCTGCTGTATTACACAGGGGACTCTACATCACTGTCATCTGAATGCACTATTCAGGCAAGTAGCTTAGTCTTTCATCAAATGTGTTTATTCATCTTACAGTGGGGAAAGTACTTGTCTGACTGACAAAATGTCAAAGTTTAAAAAAAAAAAAAAAGGGCCGGAACCTAGAAACAAAAAGCATCCCTCCCCTCATGTCCCTCAACAATGCCATCCATGTCTGGTCTGCCATAATCTTGAAGGCTAGAACAGTTCCAAAGAAATATTGAAGAAAAAAACAAACAAAGAGCAGCTTCCATAAAAATCTGAAACTGAGATGAACAGATGAATAATGTGAATGGGAAGCTCCAATATATTTATTTCCTTTGCTATTATGTAGAAAAGAGATCCATAAAGTGGTCTGTTTTTTAATAAGTAATTATATAAAAGCTATCAAACTTCAGGACATATTCCAAGGGACTGTAAAAATAACTACATGGTAAGTTCCTGTTGGAAGAGAGCACTAAGCATTCAAAGCTGTGAAAACCTAAACACTGAAACAAAAGTCCCAGGATACTTAGAAGAACAGTAAGAATGTTCTGGTGTTCCAGTAAGACAGAAATTTCTCTGTGCTTGTAACACCTATTTTCGTGGCCAGTTACAAATGCATCACATGGGAAAGACAAAAATTATCACAACACAAGAAATACGAAAATACAAACCAAACTCTACTCTCAATATATTTTCATTGTTTTCATAGGTTAGCACATAGTTCTGTGTAACAGAATAGTATGTCTATTTGCAGGGGAGACAACATACCCACTGTCAGTGAATAAAAATTCCAGATGGGTCATATAAACTTCCCAAAGTGGAACGCTGTATCGCTGAGCCAGAGAAACAGCAATCTTGTAGACATTTTCTTCAAGTGTTCTTGAGGAGAGACATGAAAGAAAACAAGGAAAAGTTACACTAAGCCCCTAGAAACATGACTCGAAAACAAGTATTTACACTTGAAAATGAATGTTTTCTTTTAATTAATTTTTTTTTCATAAATCAAGAAACTAGAATCACTGTTAAATAAAAATACACAAAGTGTGTCTTCTGATATTTCATTATACTCAGTGCTCCATCGGGGGGGGGGGGAAGTAAAAAAAGTAAAGAAACCAACCAAATTACAGAGATATTCCAAAGTCAGGCACCTACTCCATACATACTTTGGTTCCCAATGTCAGCTTCTGCTTAATCTTTGTGCTAAAGCAAAAACCACAGCTTTAATTTCATTTCAATTACAAAGTGATAAAGGATGTAATGTGTCATTGCATTTATTTGATTTAGTTGCAACACCTATAGTGTTTTGACACAACTGGTCCTCAAAGCTCTTCCTAGAAGTTGATAGAAACACTTTTAGTATTTGCAGCCTAAAATAAGATGTGAAGATGTCCAGCTCCACTCTGTAAATGCCCTAGAAATATTAAAACCTTTCTATTACTGTATATACTTTTAACAAAACAATAGATGGAGAATCTGTTAAGTGAACAAAGCCTGAAGCTAACTTCGTATTAATTTTTAACATTAATTTTAACATCCAAGTTAGTATAGTTCACATAGATACACATGGTTCTTGTTTTTAGGCTGGCATAGGAGCAATACTATCAAGGCTGAAGTACTGCTGACCATATTTGAGTCTTTAATTAAAAAGTCATGTGGAACTATATTAAAAATCTTTACAACACAATACAATCACAACTGTCCAAAAATTAGTTTACAAAACTATATTAATACAATATCATTAATAATATTATATTAAGATACTGTTAATTATTCAATTACTATAAGGCTCACATTAACTCCATAAACTTAAGTGACCTTATCACATTACGTTTAATATCTTTACACCTTAGATTCTTTATATAGTTTTCTACAACCCTTAGAGGGTAGGCTATGTGGAAAAAATGATTCATGTATGAAAATAACATGAAAGCAGGGAAAAAACCTACAGAATAGAGAGCATATTCTTGCAGTTGTTTTTTTTTGGTCATTTACAAATGTATATCTGTATCATATCTTGATCTATGGCATGAAGGGGCAGCATAAAGCAATGAAGGTTTAAGGAAATTATATTCTATAAATAAATCATAGAATGGCTTGAGTTGGAAGGGATCTTGAAGACCATCTATTTCTACCCCCCACTGCCATGGACAGAGACACCTCCCGTTAGATCAGGTTGCTCAGAGCCTCATCCAGTTTGGTCTTAAACACTTCCAGGGATCAGATGTCCACACCTTCTCTGGGCAACCCGTTCCAGTGTCTCAACACACTCACAGGAAAGAACTTCCTAACATCTTATCTAAATCTACCCTGTTCTAGTTCTGAAAAACAGTAGTAACAAGCCATTCATTGTCAGATAACACTGACAAGAGAAGAATAAGTAGTTGTCACACAATGTAAAGATGCAAAAAATGGCCATTACCTTGCCAAAGGACCTTTTAACTTTCTTTTAGCATCCCTTTTCATGCCCAGCCCTAAACCTTTTTTGTGAGCCTGAGGACTGCCAGAGAAACCCCCACTGAAGGCTCTGATGCAGGAGCAGTTGGGTTGTACTTGCTGTGTGTTGCTGCATCATGCCTGTTCCAAAAACAAAGCCAAAAGCAGTTCTTGTGAGTGGTTCTTCATTACCCTGCCTGTGTGTGCACACTCATTTCCAAAGTATCAAAAAATATGCCTGTGCAGTAGTGTTCACTTGGGATTTTGCTGACTATTTTCAAGCTCACAGAAATAAAACATTGGTCTGAGGCGCCAAATATTTTTTTTCCTATCTTGTTCTCCAAAACCTCCATTGTATCATATATGTACATGGGTTTGCTCACAATTGCCATCTTCAACATTTTCTGGTGACATCAATCAGCTACATATAAAGCATTAGAATCACCAATGGATGCAATCATAATGAAAGGGAAATGAGATCCACTTTTCCAGATGTTTGTCCTCAAAACGTGGTGGTTTTTTTTTAAAAAAGCCAACTTGGAAAAGTTAAATAAAGATTTAAGCCAAGAGCCTTTAGTTTCCTCTCATGTTTGAAGCAGAAAAATGAGATGAAAGGCTAAGGCTGTTTGTGAAGCTCTGCAGCAGCAATGCAGCAGAGAGACAAGACTGTGCTTACACTCGCAACAGAGCAGAGCAGTACAGCAAAAGCACACCCAACAGTTCAGAAGCTCATGTCATTAATATGAGCTGAAAACCATTCTAAGTGGCTTTATGCAGGACCTTCTGGTTTAGTCTTCTAGAAAGGGACCTAGTTCATATGCACCAAAATAATTCTGAGAACCCAATAAGCACAAGCTAAGTTGTGAAATTCAGATTGCTTGAAAATTGCACATTTTTTCTAAGTATCTAAAATAAGTATTTAACAATGGTGGTATAAGGAAAAGAAGAAATTGGTATTAAATAATTTAAAACAACTTTGGATTTCAACATTTTAAGAGAAGCAGTGAAGGGCTGAAGAGTTCAGAGGAGGTAAAAAAAAAAAATATGCCACCCAAAAGCTGGTCTCAAGTAAAAGATTCTTTTAGAAATTTTATGCACCATAGTTGGTCTGAAGCTACATAAGTCTTCACCTGATTACTCAAGAATTCCCATTCAGTCTAGCTCTAGTTTCCATAATTTCCTTCCAAGTAAAGCTTCTGGCCCAAATAAACTGTTAACTGCTTGAGAACTAACCTTGATTAGGTCTGTGAGGCACCCAGATGTTTAAATATTGGCTAAATAATGCATAATAAGCTCTAATGACAATACACCGCATGTGGAAGATAAAATTGACAGCTATTTGTTAAATAGCTTTAGCAAATTGCTCATTCTAGTACAAAGCTGTTTTGTAAGATACCATCTCTTCCAGGTGTTCCTGCAAATAGCACTTCATAAAGGATTAAAAACATGAGACACTTAATGATAATTGAAAAATAAACTACACAATTATATGAAATTTACACATTGTTTTCATTAGAAAATGCAGATTAAGAGTCAACTGAGAAGATTAAAGGAAGCTCCAAGCTGAATAAGTAATTAATTAGATATTTGCAGCTGTGTAATATGGGACTACCACTCTCATCCACATGCTATGAAGCCTCATTTTACTAATCCTTTCATATGTGCTTTGTTCTCTACCTACTGTAGAGAAACTTTCTCTTCATGTGTACTTTACTTTTATGAAAGACAGTATCTAAAGGACTCTTGAATGAGAATCTAAATAAGCACACTGCATCCAAAATAAATATTTGTAATAACAGAAGGATTTGTCTATTGAAGTTACTGGAGATAATCATCAAGACATAACATTCTAATGACATACTCCTGACATGATATGTGCTCAAAGAACAATATATACAAACCAGGTAACTTCAATGGAAATCTTAAAAGATGTTTACAGACTATTTTTATAAATGCAGTGCCAAAATCTATGAAGGTATAGATTTTATAGATGCAAAGCAGCAGCTTAGTGTTCAAAACCTGAGGTTATACTATTATTCTTATTCAGCATTTCATATTTTTACTAACAGATTTCTACTGGAATTGTAGCCATGAGTAGCTACGTAGGTGGAAGACCATAAACATCCAAACATGTTCTTCAAAAGTTTTATGCACGGGGTAGTTTAAGAATAGGTTAAAAAATTTTATTGCACAGAACATTTTCTTTGACAGTCTAACAGCTAATTTAACTGTTACGGTCTTCAAAACATAGACTTCAAGTATGTTCATGACTTGTTCACAGCTTAAAGTACCTGCATACAGATCTTAATTAAAAGTATTTTTTAAAATGAAAAGACAGTATTAATCTATATCTTTCCTTTTTTTTTTTTTTTCTCCTATTCTGGGTAACCAAAAGGTGAGACAAAAGCATTCCAAATATCAGAACATGTGCTGTGAAGGCTTCAAGTACTTCCAAATGACTACAGGGGAAAAAATATTGCAATATACAGTAGCTTCAATTAAATTATTGAAAACAAAATACAGCTAATTAGCTTTTTTAAAAAAAAAAAGTAATAAATATATTTCATTACAGACTTTGATGCTTAGGCATACCCTAAATAGGATAGGTTTACAGGAGATGAAAGGAAGAGACCAGGCCTCCATCTATGCTCTGATTTCATTCATCCCTTATTAACTTTAATATTAGCAGTTAATAAACACCGAGATATAGCTTCCAATAAAAGTTATCGATCCAGTTATTTGAGCAACATTTCATTTAAGTATAGCAGTTGAATAGAAAAGGCTTCAATTGTAGCAGTATGACAGTGTAAATACCTAAAGCAACTGGTAACTTATCCCTTCTAAAGGTCAGCAGTACTTTCAATTTACTTTCCTGATTTAAAGCTTAAAGTAATTCCCTTTTAAAATATAGAAAATAAACATAACAGAAATTACTTACTCTGCCAATCCTAGTATTGTTTCTCTCTTGTACTGTCCATCTGCCGTAAATCTCTGCACATCCACTCCCTTGCCAAGCCCTTGCAGCGTCTGAGCTTGAGTGAAATCCAGCAGTCGTTCATTGTAGTAATGCAGCTGATTTATCAAAGTTGTGATTTCTTCAGACCAGTCTGTACAGCTGTACTGAGTAACATGCTTTGTGACCATCTGTATCAACTCTTTTGGATCAGTCTGTGAAAATAAATTGACAACAAATTGAAAAAAGCCCGTAAATGTTTGCAAAGAAATTTATCATTTTATAATTGATCCCTGTGTTCAGAACAGAAACATCTGTTCCCATTTCTGAGAGGTTTTATGTACCAAAGAATTCCAAATTTTCCTGTAAGGGCTATTCACTCTGATATTAAAATTTAACCCTTTGGAACATTTTGGACTATTCCATATGCTACAAAAATTCAAACAAACCTATCTAACCAAACTAACAGCAACAAGTATTTCACCATGATTGAATTTGTTTGGGTTTTAGAAGTCACTTTTATTAATGTTGAACTAGGCAAAAGATTGGTAAAACAACAAATCAAAGAAAGCTTACCAAATCTCTCCTAAATAATAAACACTACAAGTACGTTTATTCTAAATCAGAGGCTCTATCTCAAAAAAAAAAGAACGGAAGCAATACTGTAGACTAGGTTTCTTTGTTACTGAATTTCTGATATACTTCCCGTATACAGAATTGTTAAAAAGAATAGCTTAGCATTTTATGTGTTGAACACTAATATTTTCAAAGAACAAGTATTGCAGGATCTGCAAATTATATATGAGGCACTGCCTACACCCTGAAATCTTCTAATAATTAAATATTGATCAGTCATAGATTAGGACAACCTTTGTTTTCAAAATACTTTCATCATAAATCAAACTTACTTTTTCTGCATTAGAAATTATGCATCAAGTGCATATTTGATCAACCACTTCTGTAGTCAAAAATCCACATAGCAAAGCAACAACTTAGAATATGAAACAAATAAGAGTCCTGCATGTTTGAAATTAAATAGGAACGCAGGCACTGCAGCAAGTTCCCAGTTATCTCAACACCAGTGGCTACATTTAGGCATCTCCACTTGAACACGGCTTTGTGTGATGTGTAACTGCTCAGCAGAACCAATACTTTGATTTCTCTCTTCGTGAAAAACAAGGTCACCAGCAGCACAATGCCATAAGGAAGCACCATGGCTTCTGTGTAGCACCCACCAAGGAAGAAGTGCTGCCAAAAGAACCACCAAATAACAGCTGTGGATGCCAACTTTAGTTGAAATATTTTCTGAAAGAAACAGCTGATTTAACCACTGTGAACTCAAAAATGTTGAGTACAGTGGACAGATATACTTTGTTTTTATTACAGAATGATTCTGCTAAATTAGAAGCTAAATTTATGAACGTTAACTGGAGTGCACAGCAGGGTAAAACATGCACCAAATGTTTGAACCTTGAGGCATACTTGAATTTCACTGTGACTTGCTGACCATTCTAAATAGATTTTTTTTTTTTTTTCTTTTTTTCTTTTCAAGTCTTAGCTGACAGGCTGCTCACCAAGTCATAAGAAATGCTACAGGGCATCCTTTTTGGTCTCCACATGATATTTTTCTGAAGCCCTCTAAACATTGCAAACTCACTGATTTTATAAACAACATCAGTAGCTCTTTCAAGGTTGCTTAGGAGATTGGTAACAGAATAATAAAACCTCAGAAAAGAGATAGGCAAGCAGAGCAGTGCCTCCACAACACAATTATATCAGCTGGAAACCAATCCACTGCTTATTATGTACCTTGGTATCTCATTTCAGGTGATATGCTCGAAAACATAGCGTGGAGACAGGGAAAGTCAGAGCAAGATGAGGAAACCTGTTTAACATAATTGCCTAAATCCTCTGTACAGTCCACTGAGAAAGGCAGGTCCCTCTGACATCCTATGAGGGTAAATTTGCTCTCTTTTGCTAGGCTTCCCGTCTCTCTGTTGAGAAGCCAGTGTCAGCACTCTTCTCCCAGCACACAGGCTCACCACATTTTTCATAGAGCACACAAAGACAGTCCCAAAAGTATTTTCAAACAAACATGTCAGAACTCTTCCTCAAGAGATGGCTTCTGAAGATGAAAAGGCACCTTTTTAGTAAGTTTCCTGAATAGCACATTTTTCACCCTGAGGCAGAACAAAGTTATATAACATAAAATAATACTAATTACTAAGACAGGTTGATCAAAATAATTTTATTTTTGCTCCACTGTTGTTTTCAATACAGTGGACAAACACCATCTTTAAATGTGAAATTCCTTTTACAAACAAACTTTCACTTCCAATCATAATATTCCAACGAAGTTGTCTCAAATGACATCTATCACTAGTGCAAAACTTTATTCCCCATTTGTTGTATTTCCCTAAAAAGTATGTGTGCGCAATCCTGTTTATGCTTCAAAGGAACACCTTAAGGCTATGTAATCAGCTTAATCATTTTCTGCTAATAATTTTGCCGAAGAATTCCTACAAAGATGCAATAATAAGTGTGCAGTTCCACCACGACTGCTCTCTGTCAAATTGGTCAGTACCGTTTCACTGTTTTTCCTTATCTGAACCTCTTCTACCTCTTGTTTTACTACCAGGTTACAATAAAAATAAAATTTATTAGAAACCTGATTCAAGGACCACTGTGTGATACAGAAGTACCACAACAAATAATAATGGTGCAAAAGTATTACAAGGAGGGAAAAAGAAGTAAGTGGAAGATAATCCAATGTACGTGTTGTTTAAAGGACCAGTGTGATCCCTGGATGTACTTATGAGGAACAAGAGGAGAAAAATCACATTGATGTTTGTCATCAAGACAACTAATTCCCACAGCAGGTTCTTTTCTGGGTTTTAAAATATATTATAAAAGGGATTAGCTTTGAAAAAATATCACAAAAATTATTTAAAAATTTAAGAAACGTATCTTATGATAATATACAAATAACCTCTTTGGAAATAACCTCTTAGAGCCTATTGTGCTTATCAATGATAGTTAGAACTGTACCCTGTATGAATATTCATGCATGCATATACATACATACGTAAGGCAAAAAAAAAAAATGGCATCAAACTCTCCAATCTAGGAGATAAAAAGTAAGAGATCTGATAGCTGGTAAATAAATACATATACATTCAGATTAAAGAAAACATAAAAGTCGGGGGTTTTTAAACTACAACCAGCTGTGAGGATTGTGTGAAACTTCAACACCAAAAATGTTTCAGTTAAGTGTTGTCTGCTTTTATCCCTTACAATACCTGTGCTCCAAACTATCAGAGCATGTGAAATTAAAAATTAGTTTAGAGAAATCCCACAGCCTGCTTCATGGAAGAGCCTATACTGGTATCTGATGTGAGACTTTCGAGGTTTTTTTAATCTATGAAAAAAAAAATCTTTCTCAAGTTGCAGTTGTTTGCAAAATTCATTTACTGAAATGACACAACAGTTTTTCTTCTCTCAGATGTGTCAACATTCTAGAGATTTAAAATGTTTCCTTAAATAACAGTGCTGCTTCCACAGTATTTATTAGATATTCAACACAAGCTCAATGAAAAAGCCACAAAGAGCTGAAGTGTTTGTTACTAAGATGCACAGAACTTGTATTTCATAATTTTAAATACTCATTCTTTAACATCTTTGCATTTTTAATAATACATTTTTTAAAGATAGACACAAATATCTCTAGGCCCCTTAAATACCTAGTTCAATTAGACATGATGCTTGTTTTAACAAACAATAATACAGAATATTGCCAGTATTCAAAATTTTTTAACAGTTATTAATTGAAAAGACCATAATAACTAGTTAGTAATAGCAGCCAGCCATAAGCGGAAATAGTAAAATCAGTAAAGGCTAACTCTTACTGCAGCATTCATAGGGTTTACCATTTCTTTGGTTTTCTTAAAATTTTAATGGGTACTTAATAAAAAGGAAATGAAAATCTCTACAAGTGAGTTCTGTAAATACAAACAAACTTTGACAGGTAAGACTGATTAAGAAGTCATACTCAACTTGTTCTCTTGTAACCTCCCATGGCAGAGGGGTTTAAGGTCCCTTCCAACTCTAACTATGATGATTCTGTGATTCTTCCTAATGTTACCTGGCATTAAAACCATCAAAATTCCCAAACTGCTACTACATTATTATCCCTGTTGGCTTTTCAGTTTTTCAGACACTTTGAAATTGTGCCTAGGTGTCCAACTCCCCACTTTTCCAGTACCTCTAGACAGATGTTTGAACATGGCTTCCCCACCTCAATAATTCAAGAAGGATATAAAGAAAAAAAAATAAAAAGACAAAAAAAGAAAAAAGATAGAAAAGAAAAAAGTATTCATCACTTCAGCATTGAGTTAATTTAATTTAATGCTATTAGATATAATTTACTCAGCACTGATCAAGACAAGTTCCTGTCAATACTGCACCACCAGACATTACCAATAATCCTCAGCTGGGGATCAGAGTCGACCTGACTAAATATTTTAAAGCAGCATTTCACTTTGACCATCCTCTGGGAGCAACACCTGTGAAGCCCTTCAGAATCTGTATGTCACCATGATATTATAACAGCAACACTAGTTTTAAAGAGATAAGAGGTTTTCATCTAGGAATGTCTTCACCGTGATCCCCAAAGTAATCTTCAATTTGATTTTTTTTTTTCCTAGCAAGTTACTATTTCTTTTTTCTTTCAAATCTCTTTAAGAGACTTAATTCAGCCATACATATCAGGAAAAAAACAAAAGAATCTAAGTCAGTTTTTCTCCTGTTCCTCTCCTGCTCAGAAAGTGGCAACAATTTTACAGCTATGGGTAAGAGAGAGAAGTAATAAAAAGCTCTACCGTAAACACGTCATTGAGATAATATTAGAACACTGTAAGGCTATTTAGCTTGTTGACTTCTTTTAAGACCAAGAATCTTTCCAATTGTTCTAAAAAGGGATATTATTCTTTTGGGTTTGTTTTTAATGTAAATGGACTGTAGTACAGAAATGACAAGGAACACTGATGAGAAAAGCTGCTTAAATCATTGAGGCTAATTGTCCTGGTTTGAGATGAACAGAACTAATTCTGTTCAGTGATTTTACTTTTCAGCAAAGTCTCTTCTAACTACCTGCGCTTTCTGAAGTTAATGGCATTTTTTTTTTTTTTTTTTTTCAGGTGGTGTCTGCTTCTAACAGTGATAACGCTTGATATTTAGAGTTACTACTAAGGATTGGTGTGCAGATCAAGGTCACTGCTATATCTTGCGTAACACATCGGGGGGTGCCATAAAGCAAGAGGTCGCACCTGTGAGGAGAAGACGACAGGACAAGGGACCCAAACTGACCCGTGATGTATTCCATATACATCACATTCAGTATAAAGCTGAGGGATTACAAGGGTCGTCTTCAATGGCCTTGGATCCCAATCCATGCGTTCCTGAATCCAGTTCCAGGATCCAGCTCCTGAAACCGGTGCCCATCTATCACTGAGTCCAGCCTGTGACTTCCCCAGGGCCTGCTCCACAGCATCAGTGGTGACGATGATGTAATTGCTATCAGTGGGGTTGGGTTCAATACTGGTTTTGTATATATTTGGGTATATTTCATTTTGTTACTATTTTCATTAAATCCGTTTATTTTTCTTCTCCAATCTGTAAGTCTCTCTTCTCTTGTTCCCTTTCTCTTCCCCTTCGAGAAGGGAGAGAGATTAATAGCACATGTCTCTCACCTAGTGGCCGGTCCAGCCCTAACCCTTGACACTAATCCACTCAGAATCACCCCGAATACATAACTGATGTCGTGGACCTTTCTGGATTGAAGTTGCAAAACATTTCCATCACCTTTTGAATTGCTATCTTTTGGTAACTGTCAAAAGTCACAACCAGAGTAAGCCACAGGAATCCAAATAGGAAGGCAGAGAACACATTAAGCTGTGTCCGGATTCCTGTAACACCAGATTTGTTCAAAACCATTTTAAGTGATCATGCTACAGAGGAAGACATGTACACCAAGTAAAATCCTCATGGTTAGCAAAACTAGGAGACAACAGCACAGAAGCAAAGGAAAAGATACCAGTGAGCAAGGTGTAGAGTTTCTGCTGTAGACACAGTTGCCCCTTGACCACTATCCTGTCTCTAGCTGTTGCCCATCTCCAGTGCTTCTAAGCGAACCAAACTACATCTCTGGAAAACACATTTCAGAGAGAGGAGTAGAGCCCTCCCGAACCCTTGTAGCAACTGCTACAATCCCTGTACTAAGAGATTCAACGTGCCATAAATTTGATGGCGGGGGAGCCAGAAATGAAAGAAAAAATATTAAGAGAAGCATGATACTTTTTCCTCACATAACTAAGCTTGAAAAAAGACTTACAGGAAACAAACAGTTTGCTCAAGTAAAATCTTGAATGTGCCTGCTGACTCAAGAAGTAAAATCCATCCTTCCATAAGACAGCTTTTCATTAATTAAATCAATGGTGCTTGTCCTCAGCTGAGTCTCTTGCTATGCTGTGAGTCAAGAGTACATTCCTTAGACACAGTACCACATGAATCTAGGGTGGCCTATCTTTCAGATCACAGCTGTCTCATATCTGATCTGCTCAAAGCAAAAGATAAAGTGCATAGCCAAGATGGAGGACCAGAACATCTCAGAAATAAAACCTGTACTGTCACATCACTCAAGTGTAAGGATATAGCAACTTTTAGTCTTCTCACTGCTGCAGGTATGTGTATCGTTGGGTGACACTGATTTGTACAGGATTACCTTTCACAACCACTTTTTAAATGGATACAGGAAGCAGCAAATCCCATCACCCACCAGTGAAGGGTGGGTGAAAGCACAGCAAGTCAACATATAAAGATACCTAATAGAATAGTTTTTATAAGCTACAAGATGCATTACACTCAAGGTGCACAAACCAATAAAAAAAATGATGTAGTTAGGCAACGAATTAACGAGTTAAGCAACGAATCTTCAATTATCAAACCCATACATTTTATACATTCAGACAATACTAAAAGAATTTTCTATTTCCTATTTATATCCTGAAATGATGCATCAGAAGTTTTTGTAACATACTCTATCATCTCAGGTATATTTACATACAACAGTTTTAAAGCCTGTTAATATTCTTAAAAGTGTCTGTCAACACAGTACTGTACATGGTTGATGCAAACAGGCAATTTCATACTGTATGTACCCAAAAATGTAGATCTGCATTTTGTAGATCCAGGCATGCAGCTGTGGACTCCAATTCCCCAGCTTCCCTTCTCACATTTCCCACAGATTTCTCTTGTTTCCAGTAACTGAAACTAGATGTTTTAAAACTTCATTCCAGATGAGTGGCTGTAAACAAAAGTTCCAGATCCCAGTTTAAAAGCCACAACTTACAACAAGTTATACAAAATGCAGATTACACAGGTGTCTGAGGGCTTCACAGTCCTAGTCTGTTAAGGAGTTTAAAGCTAGTAGTAACTTAAAAGGATTATTTGAATTTCTGGCAAAACTAGTGAAAAGCAAATGTACATTTGCAGTGAAATTTGAATGAACTAATTCATGACAAAAAACTAGCCGAATCCAAAAGAGTTGGTGAATTATGAGATGAACACAAAACCACAGGTAAACAGTTTGTAAATAAGCACTCACGATTTCAATTAAACTGGAACTAATGAATCTAAAAAAAAATAAAAAGGACCTACAGTAACAATGCAAACTGCAAACATATGATCGTAAATGACATTTTATGTAAACATGCTTTGTTGTTTTATGAACAGAAATATGTTGGGAATAAAAAAAACCTACAAAAGGCTAGAAAATTACAATATTTCAAAACTGGAGTCTAAAAAGAACAAATCATCTCTTTCTGTTGTTTTGTTTTTTTTTAATAGAAGGAATGTTGTATGCTTTCAATAACCAGTGCTGAAATGTAATGGTTGAAAACCACAACATTTGGAATAGGAAGGCAGCAAATCCCACAGCCACTTCAATATCATTATGTTGGAAAACTAGCTGAATCTTATAAGGACAAAAGGTTGCCCAAGGTGCAGGTGTGATTAAAGGTACAACGCAAGTGGAATCCCAGGAATATTTTCTTTTAACGCAGCCCCCAAAAGAGATTGAAAAAGAATGGATTGAGAGTTAAGCTGTTAGTTTTGAATTATGGGAATCAGATGTTGCTAGGATACAACCTTAAAATGATATTAACTGCTGTTCTTTCTTCTGCTTCAGAAATTACACTAAAGATGGTATTAGAATTGGGCTAAGCAGTATACAGCATCTATTCTACAAAACCATGTTCTGCACAATATTTTTTTAACTCTTATTTGCAGAGGTACCACAATCACTAGCTAGAATTACCAGAATATTCAAAACCAGGAAGAAAGTCCATTTAAGAAATTTTATTTCCTCTATACATTTTTTCTTTAAGGCCAAACAACCACTAACCACAAAATTATATAGTCAACCAGGATATTTGCAATATTTATAGATTGTTCAATATTAATATAATGTTAGTCTAGAAATTGCCTTGTATTTTTAATGAATATACTTTAAGGTAAATTCCTAACAGGTGAAACTTGGTTATAGAACTAACACATGAGCTTCTAGTAGCCAGTAGCAAAAGAATTAATGACAACAAAGTGACTTTAAGCTCAAACAAAATCACTAGGTATAAGTTAAATCAACATCATTTCCAATACAGAAGCTAGCACTGCTGCAGGAAAAAAAAACAATAAGGCAAGAGGCTGCTGTTAAGTAATAAAACAAAAATAATTTGAGAAGTTGTCCATGCAGTTGTTTCTACAGTTATGTTAAATGACTTGTGTCTGAAGAGTTGAACAAATTGCTCTAATGCTCCATTTTAGATGCTTTTCTGCTTTGTTTTTAATCAGTTATTTCAGCATGAGTGAGGAAAAATTTACCCCCAGAAAAAATATTTATATAGTTTCTTCTCTACCTTGTATCCTCTTACAGACAGTAAGATATTGACCAGTCAGATGAGATTTTTCTACCTACATCATTTCACCTGACAGCTGTTCTAGTGGAACTAACACATGATATATGAAAGGTTAAAATGTCAACTGAAAGAATGCCTCCAAAAATAGAAAATTATTACATGGTTTTGTATGAAATGCCAGCTAAATATACAACACAATTAATTTTCCATTTTCATTCAGCATTACTGTCAGTAATAGTACTCTCTTTCCGTCCATCTCCCTTTCCTCTAAAAATAAAAATCAAAATCACTGTGCTCTCTTTTTGAATAAATTATGTTCTTGTATATTCTTGTTGAACATATCTTTAATCTTGATCTATATGGCAGCAGCTGTAGTGATATACAGATTTTGGGACAAGCATACACTTCTGCTGTAGAACTTCATTATTACCAAACAGCCAAATCACCAAAAACCAACGAGATGGAGAAGCCAGCTCTCTCAGCTGATGGGAATTCACTACTATCTGAAAAATTACCTATATTGTCAACTCAGATAAACAAAATTTTGCTAAAATATTTTGTGTCCCAAGATGAACAGAAAATTTCAATCAGCCTGCTTGCAAAATTAGTGATGCTCATTGACTGGAAAAAAAACAGCTACAGAAGCACAGAAAAAAGAAAGTAAATGAGAAAATAAAGCCAATTGACTAGGGAAAGGCTGCTTCAAAAAGTTGTTGGTCATCTTTATACTGTTTTCCAGAGAGGAACAAAACCCTTTGCAAGAAGGAAAGCATTAGTACTTAACCCAACTACTTCCTTTACATGAAAAGCCACAATTATGTCTCCAGAGGAACACAGGCAAGCTGGACCTCAAACCCCTGCTGAAATGAAAGGCTGGTTTGAAGATCCTCTTCTCTAAAAGAGTATTTCTGAACAGCTGGTTCAAGAATACTCGGTCTGCTTTCAGAAGTAGGAGCTAAGAGAACAGCTTATATAACCCCTGAGAAACAAAAATAAGCAACACTGTAACCGTATCATTTTCTTAAGCACCATTTATCTTGAAGAAACAAAACCAGGGTGAAGAAAAATAAACAACAACAATAAAAAAACAACAAAAGACAACAACAAACAACTATGTAACATTATCGCTTTTCTGCATCACCCAAATATTATTGAGTCCCAACTAAGAACAGCGATGCTGTGCTTAAAGAATTACAAGGATCTGTGGAACATTGGCTTATCTGTATCAAACACATCTCAACCAAAGGAACTTAGTTGTCACAACCTGACTGCAATGTCACTAACTGCTGGATTACTACTTTGGGAGTCATACTGGATGACATTCAAAAGCGTCCACAACGACTGCTAACTCAGGAGAGCTTACTCGAAATTTAAGCCTTTGAACACAGTAGTGTTTAGGGAGCTAACTTTGTTAGCTTAGATATTATTTTATTTATTTTTCAATGTGTAGTTGTTGAGACATCACTGAGGAATATGCAAACAAAAGAGGAAAACCCACAAAATGTGATAGGCAAAAAAGGAAACTGAAAGGGTTAAAAATGTACCTGGAAAGTGTCTTATAAAAAAAACAGTAAAACTGATAAGAAAACATTTTGAGAAGTTGCTGAAAATCAAGAATCCAGCTAGAGAAGCGGTAAGATCACCTGGTGAAAAGGTGAGAAAGGGGCACTCATGGATAAGTCCATAGCAGAGGAAATCAGCGAGATCTTTGTGCCAGCCCTTAGTGCTGAAGGTGTTGGGGAGAGAGCTCAGAAGTGCTAGATGAATTAGGAGAAAGCATCTGGGAAGCGTCAGGCCAATTACATATGTTATGCACTTGCCTACCACCATGATCAGATGGCATTCATCCCTTCGTTCTCACAGAACACAAATGTGATAATGTTAAATAGCAGGCTAATGCGTTCCAACAAATGTTTAAAAAAAACCCGCTGTGCCAGAGCGCAAGTACCACCTGAAAAATGAATCTTAATGGGATCGTCATAGGGATCACAGCCCAGTGAATGAGATTTCCAGCCCTAGTAAGATGGCAGGGTGCATAACAAAGAATAAGACCACTGAGCACATGCACTAACAGAACTTGACGGGAAATAGTCAGTGTGGCCTCTGTAAAGGGAAAACCACTCTGTTAGTTTGCTGGAGGGCTATGAGGGTGTCACGCAGCACATTGAGAAAGCAAATGCTGTGGCAAAATACACACAGATCTTACAAAATTCTTTGACAAGTTTCCCTACCAAAGTCCAGTCAGTAAACTTAAGTTGCCAAGGGATTGGAAGAAAGGCCCTCTTATGAGCTGAAACCTGATGAAAGGAGAAGTGAAAGCTTAGTCATCACTTTTCAGAGCGAGCAGAGCCAGCAGCAAGTCCTCCAGGGGCAAGTGTGGAGACCACTTTTATTCAAGAGTTTCTTATGAATGACCCGGAGAAGGATGATGAATAAATATGTAAGTTTTCTGATGTTACTAAACTCTCTAAATTATTCAAATGTCATTCTACATATCAAGACTACAATGTTTGGTCCACCTTAGGTTTTCTTTTTTAATTAAAAAAACCCAAAAACGCAACACTTCTTCCAAGATCACTCCTTAGTCTGTCAGTTAATGTTTTATTTGTGATGCCTTCCTCCTCTGCCCTCCCTCTCCCTGGTTCTCCGCTCTGTCACAGACTCCACACACACACAAGAAGGTTAATGGAAGAGAGAACAGTGCAGTGCAGATTCAAGGAGTTAAACTCTCATCTCTTCCAGTTTGGCTTTTGGAACCATCAGATATGCACTGGATTTAGAAATAGAAGCATTTCACATGCATTTCAGCATCACTAAGCAAACAGAAAAAGAGGGGTCATAGAGAAGACTAGGGTTTGAATCAGGACTTCGAATAGTAATACAAGGAAAGAAGGTCCTGTTTTAAGTCCATTATAAGCCAACAATCAAGAGCACTACCATTTAACCATCTACAAACTTTGTGCTAGCCACTGCATTTATGGATGAAAAGTTGAATGTTAAGACAGAATGAAACAGGACTGTCTGACACAATTTATCAGTTTTGCTGACAAGATTAAATTAATAACTTATGAATGTGGCAGGATTTTAAACACAAACCAACATGCAACCATTTAATAAGCATCTGATTTCCAATGAGAGATTAGCTTATGTGTAAAGACTTAACTTCTAGCTGTACTACAGTGCCATGTAGTATAGCCACTAGACCTCATACAGCCTATAAGATCTGCCTCTCTCCTTCTTCCTGTATATGGACTTCTTAGACAGTATTTATTTCAATTTCAAATGAAATCTTTATTTTCAACACCCTACATTCAGAATATTACCTAAAGCTGTAACTTAAGGACCATGGCTAGGAGTTCTGCTTCTCTGGCTTAATAAAACTGTATTAATAATTAAGGTCAACAGAACTGCTTTGGAAGCAAGGTCAAGCCTGCAGAATGAAAACCCTGTAAGATCAACGCAAATTTCTGCATATATAGTCCCAAGTTCAGAGCACTCTTCTTTTGACCCTGCTCTCATTAATGCAAAAAAAAAGATAAACACATATCAGCATGTAACAATTTAAAAACTATTCCACATGCTGTTTTCCCCCTGTGGGGAAGATAAGCCACATGTGATGTTTGTGACAGCCACTTAATGCATTGAAAGACAACAGGTGCAGTTGTGGTGAGAGCAGTATAGAGCCTAAACGTGGTCCTGAGAAGGAAGATGTGAATAGACAGAAACAATAGTCTAACAATGACAGGAATAAAGGGAAACAGCACAGGAACTAAAATACACAACAGCTGTGACACAAACAGAGAGAGAAAATAAAAACAAAACCAAGAAAAAACCCTACTTGGTAGGCAGTGAATTTATGTGAGGTGAAAGCAGATCTAATTCTGCCCATTCCAGAGATCGATAGAGGCTTCCCTAAGTAGGAAGCAACAGAAAAGGGAAGCAGGTTAAGTGCACAGAGCACAAGTTCACCATATAAATGCACCCTCTCACATCGTGACTCAAAAGCCAGTTATATCAAGCTGCTTAACTCCATGTCACTGAACTCCCAGCTTCTTCATCAGCTCCAGGCTGCATCAAAAGCATCACTAAAGAGAATGTCTGAGGTTATTGCTTCAACGTATCACCAGTTGCAATGCCCAAAAGGACAGGACTCAAATTCATTTTCTTGAATGACAGTAACAGGTAAGGGAATAAAATGAAAACCTGAGAAATTTATGTTAACAGCAACTTTACTCATTTGCTATTAATTGCAAAATTCCCATTCTCCTCTGCAACTTCACAGTGTTTGTTAGAACTGCTGCTCGATGCTCCGAGAAAAAGCTTGCCTCCCAGCTAAGGTCAGTAAAATATTCTTCTACAAAACCATAGAAACACCTCAGCAATAGATTAGTAGCATAAGGACAGGAACATAATATATTAATTAACCTCAGGGTAATTAAACGTTTTCAATCCTTTCCAGAGCAAACAATCCCCAGATATATTGTATTGAATCAGACTGAGACGGAGTTAATTTTCCCCATAGCAGCCCTCATAGTGCTGTGCTTTGTGCTGAGAGCTAGAAAGGTGCTGAGAGCTAGAAAGGTGCTGAGAGCTGTAGCCATGACATGGGTGTGTTGAGTAGCACTCACATAGCACCAAGGCTGCTTTTTTAACATTCCCCCTCCCCAGTGGGATGTAGGGGACAAGATCTTGGGAGGGGACACAACCAGGACAGCTGACCAACACTGACCAAAGGGATAATTCCATATCATAGGACTTCAGCTCAACAAGTAGAGAATAAATCTTTTGTTTTCTTTTGCTTATGCATGTGGCCTTGCTTCACTTTTCATTAAACTGTCTTTGTCTTAACCTACGAATTTCATCTTATTTTCTAATCTCTGGTACAGCTGAAGGGGTAGAGGGGAGTGATAGAGCACCTTGGTGGGCACCTGGCTTCTAGCCAAGGTCAAACCGCCAGATATATTTATTTTGATCACTTATCCACTCATCAGGATAGGAAAAATGACGAGATAAGCTCTTAACAACAAAAATCATCCAGCAAATTTCTTGCTCAGCTGTACGGCTTTTCTTCTCATTCATCAGGACTGGGAGGCAGAGAGTGGTGATTCAGAGTGGCAGTGGGGAGACAGCCTTGATGCTGTGCAAGCAAGGTTCAGCAGTAGCCAAAACACTGGTGTGTTATCAACACTTTTAGCCACAAATGCAAAGCACAGCACTGTAGTGACTGCTATGAAGAAACCTAGCCCCATCCCTGCCAGGTCCAGTATAGACCTAAAGCAAAAATACATATAGCTTCTCAAAGGGTAATGAGCATCTCCACACCAACGCTTTCCAGAGCCTGTGCATTTCTGGAAATTTGTCTGCTCTCCTTTTCTGTCTGGTATTATTCTTACAGACCTTTATCTGCGGTTTTACTTGGTTCTAGAGCCATTTAATGTCTTCCTTAGGATAAGAAACTAACATAGCTCAGATGTCTTAAACTATAACTGTTATGCTTATATTATTATAACAACTAAAATTCAAAACTGTCTTGGGTACAAAACTAAAGCAGTACTTTACATCGAAATCTCTTTGTTTCTCCTCAAAGTAGTAACTTCATCAGAAATAGAAATTATCAAGCTGATTTTCTTTTGGACATCAACACCACAATAAGAATTTCTGGCAATTTGATTCTGTTTCAGCGTGCACATATTAGCTCTCAGTATTTCATGCCACGTTAATCAAAAAAAAAAAAAAAGTCAAGCCTTTGTGCAAAACTAACTTCAAAACTAACTACCAAGTCCTAAAAACTGTCTTAGCCAGTGGAAGATGAACTCTCTCTCCCTGCTCACCATTGTCCTTATAACACCTCTGTCTTTTTCATTTTGAGAATATTTCTCCCATTATGCCCAACGTACTCATATACCTTGATTTATACAATGCAATTTTAAGTAGACATGGAGAAGTCTACACTTCCTATGCTTCAATACAGCTTCTATACAGAGAGGACACTTGATCAATGGAGCAGCAGAAGAAAAAAAAATAATAAAATCACACCTACTGTGACTCAGATGACATTAAACAGAAATATATGCTCTATGATCTTAAGGACCCACCTTGTAGGCATATGGCTAACATGCCAGATTTTGATCTTTACTCAATATGTAAAGGTTAGAACATGGCGGGTGGGGGAAGTTTGTCATATACCTTCACCCACAAAACCACACTCAGTTGTCTTCTAAGAATAATGCAGAGCTTTGAGTTATACAGTTAAAGGATCGAGGGACACATTTCTGTTCTGATGAACATTCAGAAGATAAAGGTGATGCCAGACAGCAATGGCATGAACTGGAAGACAATCTACTATGGAATGACATCCACAATTGAATTTATCATCTTCATAAAAGTTTGTACTATAAAATTTAAAGATTAATTTCAATTTCCTTCCCCCTTCACCGAGCTCTTAGGAAATACAAAAATAAAAATCATGGCTAGATCTATTCCCATGGATAGCAACTGGTAAGGCGTTGAAGAAGACAATTTGCAAGCAGAGACATTCTTTATTACCAGCATCTAAGATGTACATTTAAACAAACGGCTGTTTCTTTGTGGAAATGGAGCATTTAAGTTCCATGGTTTCTGGAGGGGGTGAGTGGTAAAGAAGAGTTTTTATTCAGGTACCTTAATAGGAATGGCAGTTGGTGCCTAACTAAACTTCTGTATGTCACCTCTTGATTTTGTTCAGAATTCACCATGGAATCGCCTGAATCACAGGCAATGGATAAAAAGCAAAGCTGTGCCACATCAAAGAGAGACACTGACCAAATGAAATCAACAAATTCATCAGTGAATGAGGATGAACTTTCAGAACACCGTATGTAAACTGAAATACAAAAAAACAAACCTCAGGGAAGGCTATGGAAACTTTGAACAGCACCATTCTTGTTGAAATGGACACTTGACTCTTCATAAGAGGTACTATATGGTATTAGTACTGTAAGGTGACAGTGTAGGTTATGCTCATTATTGCCCAGTGTATATAAGCTGCTTTGAAGACTGATAGTGTTATTACCTATAAATAACACTTGATATTGTGCTTCAAAAACTCTTCCACAAACTGTGAAGTTCTTGTCTGTTTACAGCACTGTAGAAGAACAACTGCATAACTTAACAGGATGCTCAAAGCATAAGTCAGATCAGCTCCTTAACAGGCTTAACTCATGTACTGGCTTTTTAGAATAGCTTTAATGCTGCACATTAATGAATATGATTTTAAAAAGAAAGAGTACTAACCCTGTAGAGAGGGTGGCATTTGTCCTTGAAACATGGTGCCAAACGAGCATAGATCTGCAGGCTATAGTAATAACTTGCCAGCTGGAGCGATAATGCAGAATGTAATTGCTTTTCAAAGCATTTGTTGGCATCTACCGCCTAGGAGAAAGAGCATTAATTTAGATGAAAGAATTAGCAAGTTTACAACATCAAGTGCACAAACTTTCTAAAAAGCTACTTGCTGTGATTTAGAAATAGCTCTGACTATGTTTCTCTGGCATAGAAGCAAATCAGTAACCTACACACACAGATAATTATACATTATGGCTTTCCCCTCTTGCACAAGCATATAGCAAAATTATTTTCCAACTACAGTTTTGCTGTTTCTATACCACAAAGTTTTAAATCACATTTCTGAGGTACCTTAGAACTGTCAGTCAGGTGGCTCAACAACATATTCTAAGCAAGAAAACATGTCTTTTCGACTGTGCCATGCTCATAAGCCACTCCTAATGGCTTTTATACATAAAAATGTGCAAAATGCCTATTTAAATAGTTTCAAATACTTAGATTTTAAAGCCCTAAGGAAATTACATTTTCTTACAGAATTCTGAAATGCTATGAAGTCTTTCCTGGCAAAAACGTACAAACAAAATCACTATCAACGTACCTGCGGCAAAGCAAGTAGATAAGCAAGAGATAAGGCCATATCATTTGGTAAAGCATCACTTGCCAGTTGTAGCAGAACTGCAACACACAGGGAGTGGAAATAGAGCTTTGATTACTGACCCATCTAGCCTTGACAGTTAGCAAATGAAATGCTTTCAGTATAACTGTATTTCATTAGACACTAACTTGAAGCACCTCTATACATTCTTAAACACTTATCAGCGCAATCCAGAAACAGATAATATGTAGTTAAATTGCAGTACAGCTGTACCTTGACTTCCAGACAAAGTGTTTGACGCATTAACCAAACAAGAAAGAGACTGTGCAGTAACAGATGCTAAATAAAACCACTAAAGTATCACCTGTATTGATTTACGACAAGTAAATCTTTTGCTTGTAAAATCAAAGCAGTAATGCGATGCCGTAAGCGTTCGAAGATACCAACCAGAGGAACAGTACAAAATGTTTTCTCTTCAAGCTAGAGCTCTAATTCGCTTATCACCGAACACAACAAACTGTATTAAAAATTTCTGTCTTTCTTAATAAAGAAGAAAAAAGCTGCAAGTATCATATGAATTTTAAATAAGATCAGTGAAACACAAAAATCAGGTTCTACCACATGTTTCAAATAGAAAAACCACCATGACACAGTCAAAATTAATACATCAAAGAATAATTATTTTGATTATAAAAAGACACACTAGTAAAACTGACACAAAAATTACCTGCTTTTCCTACATTAGATATAATTTTTTTGTTTGTTTAATAAAACTCCTACATTTTACATTACCCAAATAGGAGAAGCAATACACAGACACAATGTGAGTGTCCAAGATTTGTTAATCAGAAACAGGATCTCTTCTTCAGGAAGTAATTTCCTTCTGTACGGAAGTCAAACATTGCTGCTGTTGCTATGAAAGTTTCAACAAACAACTACAGAACAGTAATTTTCATGACATGCTTAATATTCAGTTTTGGGGTAAAGAATATAAATTTTTAGTTTCAGAGACTTCAAAATTCTTATCAAACTTGGACCAGAAATTGCATAATGAATTACAAGTATACCAGAAAAATAACATTATGGGGGTATTTTATACGTTATATTATTGCTATTACTATTATTCTTCCAATTACTAGAAGCCATCTTCCAGCTACTTAGCTCTTTATTTTATGGAAGTCTCAATTACCTATATTCTAGCACTATACAAACTATTCTTGAGGGCACGCTGGCAAGAAACATCATTACTTCGCACACAGAGCCCCTCAGTGAACTCTTTATTCCAAAGAATGATGTATAAAAGGCCTAAGTGACCAATTACAATTTTCAGATTATCATTAATTTCCCATCAGCCTCAAGTGGATTTACATGCTGGCTCTCACTCAAACACAACCCCAAAATTTCTATGTGACAAGTCATCACAGAGGCTGTCTACATGGCAATACATCATAGCTACTGCAAATACAAGCCTCTCCAAGAGCACCTAATGTTCTATGCTTCAAATAGCTTTCACCAGTAATTTCTTGCTGCTGACAGCTTGTTTCTGCTACATTCAAAACAACTTGTGTGCTGCCCAAGCAAAGGTAATAGGACTCCAGAAATATCTAATATTAAAATCTCAATGAATTAGTTTGCAAAACTGCTATTTCCTACTTTGAGTACAAGTAAAGTTACTTTATATATTCTTACAACCACTTCTAGCTGAACAGAAAGAAATGGAAGTAGTGAAAAAGAATTGTCTCCTCCTTTTCTCTGGAAAATTAATGATTGCAAAACCTTGGGAATACATAACAAATATGGGTTATCTTCCAACAAAACATCCCCAAGATGACAACTACTACAGTGGCAAAAATTTGTCCTTACCCTTCAGATAGCAATCATGACAAAGAATATAGCACCAATAGAAAGCCAGAAAACAATATGATTTTATTTCTACTCTTGCACGAAGCTCAAGACAAAGGCATCCCAGTTGCCAGAATGTACTTAAGAACTGCCTCCGTTGTCATCCCTTCTGAGAAAATAACATCTCTGTACTGATTCAATAAATAAAATTTTTCTGTATGCTTGTGTGCAGATGTGCATTCATGTATCTATGCAGAGACATCTACTTTACATACACACAAACACGTGTATACACAAAGACTGATTTCACACCATTTTCTGTCTCCCAACGAAGTCCTGCAGGAATTCTCTGATGTCTAACAGGTCTGAGTTCAAATCACAGGCTACAGACATTAGTGGGATGCCATTCTGTCCTCTCACAAGTTTTCCTCAAAATTTACGGGAACTTGATATCATTTCAGATCACTGACAAATTTGAAATTTGCCAAAGGGATTAAACATTTATAGGGTTGGCAAACTATGGAGGACGGACAGTGACAAGGAAAGAGCCAGTGCTGATGTTCCACAAGCAATATTTCCTTAGGAAAGCATAAAAAAATATTTGAATTTATGAATCATTTTTATTTCCTGTGCAGGTCTCTTTTTTTATGCCACAAGTTCGTTTAAAAGACCAAGTAAGGAAAAAAATGGTTTATTTGTGAAAACTGGAATTTATCAGCACCTAGGAAGTTTCAACTCTTTTTTCCGTATTTTTTTTTAACTCTGGAAAAAAAAAATGCAGAAACTTCTTCAAAATTCCTTAATTGTTCACTTAGTGTGTGAGGAAATCTCATTAAAATTAAAAGTATATATTACAGTTAAACAGCCATATCTACAAGCAGTTACAAAATCAGGAAAACATTAAGCTATTCTTTGTTCTAAAACTCATAAGGATTAATAGGTATGACAGACTTTCTTGAGTTTACTTCAAGTTTAGTACCTAATCTGGTTATAACAAAATGCAGTCATCATTTATAGTAACTTTCCATTTAGATCTCATCTTCCTGAAATCTCGAAGCGCTATGGAGAAATACAAGTGCGATTAAACAGAGATGCACAACACTGCCACGGTCATGCTAAGTCTGCATGCACTATAAAGGCACAACTCAGGAGAGAGTGTTTTACTGGACCTAAAGTGATGGGTGTTACCACTTCACTTGAAAATGCTCAGTTTACCACCTACGTCTACAAAGAAATGACAATAAAATGTGAAAGTCCAAGGCTTGTTACTCTACCAAATCTACAAAAGCAGCATTAAACGCTGCCTGGAGCTTTATCATGCACGCTGCCTCTGAGGCAAGTCCTGTAGCGACTCCCTCACACCTGGAGATGACAGGAAACTGTTTGGTGTACACTTCAACTAAGCACAACAGTGCTAAGTGCAACTTGGATTTCTTTGCATCTTCTTCCAGGTTCATCAATTTTTTTAACAGAGCTGAAGCCTGCTGCTGTGGCTACCCTAGCAGACAGCTATGAGGAAACAATGCTTGTTAGTTAGTGATACAGTAGCTAGTAACACATATTAGCATTCAAATTTCATGTGACAAAATCCTTCCAAAACATTCAAGAAAGCCTGAAAAATAGGAGAAAACTCAGAAAAATAAATGGGGCTGTATATGCATGACTTTTTTTTTATTTTAAACTTTGGCAGTGTGCCGTTCACATGCATGTTTTCAAGCTCCACAATCCTGAAATTGTGAACCCATCACAAGGACTTCCATGGGAAGCGATAATACAAAGCATTAGGAAGCAGGGAGGGGTAGGATTCAGTACTGTTAAAACAGGGCTAAATGCATTACAATTAGCAAATTACCAATTGATTCATTTACAGAAAGCTACATTAACACTTGTGTGTGAGAACACTGTCTATTGACTACCAAAAGATGTCATACAACAGGACTGCTGAGTACTGAATAAACATAGCTCAGTTTTCCAGAGCAAAATACAGAACTCTCAGTTCCATAGCACAGTTGGACACACTTGTAAGTGAAATTCAGACTGACTATAGAATAAGAGTGGTGGAAGAGAACAGAAGTATTTAAATGGTGAAAACACTAGTCTGCATGCGTAAGAGGAAGAAAATGGAGGCTAAATAACTGAGCTGGAACATAAAATTTCTTTTCTTCTTCAAGCAAAAGTCACCCAAACTGAAATTTCCACCTCAAAAGGCAACCAGTGAATTGTAAAAAACAGGTCCAATTACTCAAGTTGGAGCAGGAAGTATTACCACAGATCTGCCAACTAATACCATTTGCTCTAGCAATGCAATGAATACTTTTTAATCTTTGCATCCCCCTCCTTTAAGAAACAGGAATCAGAACTGGAACCCTATGGGCTTTCAACGTGGAAGAGAACATAAGTGCTGATTTATAACCACTTTTTGCATTAAGAGAGCATGAAAGGAACAAAGTGTGACTATGTCCCCTTTTATACAAGCTGTTGCCAACCTCTTCTAATTCACAATATTATATTACAACTGTATATGTTATCTGTAGAAATATCAAATATCCCAAACGACTGAGTCATATACTTTTAAGATACATATGCTGGTTTTACTAAACAGTTAAAATAAAACTGTGTGGCTTATAAAGAAAGTTTCAATTGAAACTTCTCTCATACTGCAAGTGATTTAATATACTCATTTTTCATCACAGAACTTACCACAGAGTAAAATGTAATACAGATATCTTTCATCAAAAGACTCTAACAGCATGTAAATATTTAAACAGTTCATTTCCTAAACCAGCAGGACACAGCCAGAAGGAAAGACAAACATAGGTGGTTTTGTGTGGTTTGTTGGGGTTTTTTAAAAAGGAAAATTGCTTCAGATAACAAATTACTAAGTATAACCTGAAAAATATAGAAATTTCAGAAGACAAAGTTCTGATGATTCTACGAGCTGCAACTAAGCATTAATTATCAAAGAAAATACTGAAATGACCCTGCAAGAATGAAAGCAGAATACACAATGGCACAGAATCTGTGCAAGTGAACAGACAGGCACACATACAAAGAACATTAACACTGGGTTGCAAATCTCCATTTAAATAACTACACATGGTAGTATTCATGAAACCTTCAAGAATTTTTCTCTCCAAAATGTACACATTTTACCAACCCTCCAAATATCAGTTTCTCCTTATTTAAAGCCAGATTTCTAGTCTTCACTGAGCAGCTCCTTTTAAAAGTACCACTTTTCTTGAAAACTCTGCAGCTACTTCCACAAAGACTACTTCCCAACGCAAGGTTTTGAATTGGATTACAATTCATATAAAATATTCAGAGAATACTTCATTGTGTGCAATTCTTCATACTTACACCCATTCATAGATTTTCCTATATTTACTCTATATAATAAATACAGGAGTGAAGACACACATACATATACCCATACCTTCAGTAGTTGGAAGTAGGTCTTTTCCTTCACTCTTTGTTTCTGTCAGCTTCTCTGTCCTCAGCAAGACTTCTGCAAAGCTTTCCAAAGAATTGTTCTGGTATGTGCCATAGCTGATTTCAGTCTAGAAGTAAAATAAGGTAACTGACACATGCGCACTACACCCTGCAGTTATATTTAGCTCACTTGCATCAGATGCAATTATCTACCTTGGTTCCTGCATTTGCTTTCCTTTCTGTTTAATTCTAGATTTATTTCCTACACAAAATTTCAAGGCGCATATATAATCCAAAAATCCGTATTTTTTACTTAATTACAATATGTCAACAAAATATCTCACTTCAGAATTCTGTAACTGAAACTTACTTCTCCAACATATGGATCATCAATTAGAGACTCATAAAATGGATGACAGCCTTGTTTTTCCACAGTGGCATTTCCTCCATGTGGACTTTTTAATACATCTCCAAACTCTTGGCCCTGGGAAACAAAAAAGTATAGTTGAATCTACTTGCAAAAAATCTCATTAAAAAGTCTGGAACTGCTGTTTACAAGGAAAACAACGGTAAATTAAGATATCGTTGAATTCAGTGGGGAGAAAGATAGAAGTTTATCTTACATAAACCAGTGCTGAATGAGGTCCAGCATTCTTAAAAAAGGAATGAGGATCATGCTCAAAAATAGTTAGAGAAAAAAAACTAGTATCATAAGCAGTCTAGAAAATCCACTGAAATAGAGAAGGTAGAAAAGCAGAAAGGAAAAGGAACATATAAAATGACAGTATTTAAAGAGTGAGCTTCACTGTGCTTTCTTCCCCAAAGTTCTGAAATTCTGCCAAATTTCATCTATGCCGTCTCACACCATGCTAAAATAGCAGAAGAAATCAGATTGGAAAACAAGAAAAAGAAACACTCTTTCACTGGGATTTGCTTGCAAACAATCCGACAATTTTGCTAGTTCATTTATTGATGGGAGGTCTTCAGTTATCAGATATCTACAATGGAACTCAGCTTTTATACTCCTGTATCAGTGGACGTGTAAACATCTGGAGACACATCAGCAATTCCTTACATGTAATGGGCGAAGATAAGTTAATGATCTCTTCCACCACTGCCCATCACTGATAGCATGCAGCATGGCTTTTGTAGTCACAGTTGTGTTAGACAACACCTTCATGGTTTTTGATGTCGTCCAGTACAGTAAATCAGCAGACTGGCTAGAGAAGACGGTTTCATCCTGTGAGCATATCCAACACACAATGGCAAGCGTTAGACTCATGCTTTAATTAGGCTAATGACCTAAAGCCAAAGGCATTAGAGTTCGACACACTATAGTAATACCATTTAAACGATTGTTAATTTATGCAGCAGCTGTCAAAAAAACCCAAACCAACAAACCACAAACAAAAGACAACAGGGATTTAGGAGTTACAAACTGAAGTGAGTAGTGTGGTTAGTGGAACATTTTTTCCCTTATTCAGTTATAATCTCTTGTTGCCACAGACACCAGCTGGTTTTAATTCCAAAGTTTATAAGTGAAAATATCTTACATAATTGTTGAATGTTTCTGTTAAAACAGTGATGTCTCTACAAATGGGACAGAGCATGCTAAAATTAATCTTCAGTAACTCAAGAAAGCTGATAGTGAAGCCAATCTTGTATTTGTACAGAAGTATCCTTAATTAAGTTGAATGCTCAGTAGGGGAAATGGTGCGGAGATGTAAATATTCCGCTCTAGACCAAATGAGAAAGTATCATCAAAACTTGAAATTCTGCACTCAGTACTTCAGAAGGTATTGAATACAGCAAATCTAAAACACTGCAAAAAAGTATCAAGACCCCAGCCGAGTCTCAATCCCAAACTACTTCTGCAATACATGCATGTATATGTCTACAATTTATCCTGCAAAACATCTTCACTCTCAGTAAACTCACATATGAGTTAATTCTTAAAAGCAGAAGACATGTTCCACGAATGGAACTTCCTTCACTAGCTCCTCCTCACAGAAAGAGTTTAAATAACACAAAGAACATCTATCGTGGTTGATCTGTGCTATTTGTCCTGAAAGGTTTGTGTTAATTGCATGCTTTACAAAGCTTACACATTAGACATAAATAATTAGCATGCTAATATAAACACAATATCTTCAGCAACAGAAAGTACACATATTTTCCTCCATACATTAAACTTCAATTTTTATACCTACTGTTTCTCTCCAACAACGCATTCATTTCCCTATACACTGAAGTGTACTTAAATAGAAAAAAATCTACCTGCATAACTAAATGTGAGGTATTAGTTTACAACTTACTAACTCATGACAAAATTTCAGACATCAGAGCAAAAGAATTTGAGCATAACTTGACATGAATTATGTCCCACCATAACCTCAGTGACAAAAAGTATTAGCTTCAATAGGGTAGAATTTCACTGTAAAGAAACTTACTTTTAGTAACTTTTACTGTAGTATGCAGTAAATCACTGCCTTAAGCTGACCACTGAAGTAGCAGGTCCATCTAAGTCCTTCTGTCCATTAAGGCTTCAGCAGTTTTTTCATTCTTTTCTGAAACTGCATTCTGCATTTTATAGATGAACCACTAAGGACCTGACTGGCTAAACTGCAAGTTTCAGCTCTTTCTTCACCAAATGAAAAAACGGCATGCCATGTACAACATGTCAGAACTTTTACTGCTCTGAAAAGGAAAAAGCAACATAAAATCCTAGGTCTGGGGGCTTGGGCAGTGGAAGAGAATTTCTTGTTTGTGTGGTTTTTAAATAAATCGCTCTGGGTAATTAGTATGAAAGCTTTTTGTAATTTATTTTAAAACGTTACGCATAAGATATTAATTTGTCTCTCCGCCTCCATTTTCAAGTAGGTGCTGCAGCACACCTAACCGATTCTTCACGGGGAAAAAAATATAGCAAAACCTAACCAAAACAGAACCAGAAAAAGAACATCACCATCCCTCAAGTTCTCAACTGCATTTGAACAAAACACATCTTTTTAAATAAACCTCCTCCAGCTGCATGAAAACTAATGGGCTAACTAGTATGCTGGTGTGTATGCTTCTACAGCTCTGCCACTATCAGATAAACTCTATTGATTTTTTCTAAAAAAGAATTTTGACTTGTACAAGTAACAACAGTCTTTTCTGCACAAATAAGAATTCTATATTCTGAAAAGTCATTTCTTTGTGTACCTGGAACAGCAACACTTTCAGATTATAACTTTTTGCTACCCTAAATCAATCTCTCATAAAATAAATGATTTCTTAAATACTGTTAGAGATTCCATCTTAAGAAGACAACATTAACTGTATCCTTTAATTGTTTGGTGGTTTTGAGGGCTGATTGGGGAAAACTACTTAGATTTTTCCTTCCTGTTATTCTTCATAAAAGTAAGCACTTCTGATTAAAATAGAAAAAAAAATACTAACAACAACAACTTATTAATCCTAAATTAGCAGCTCAAAAATTTGTATAAAACTAAATCAGTGTAAAAAACCTCCAAACAAACAGTCAACAAATTCTGAATTATCAAGATATTCTAAATTAACAATTATTTTTTAATATATATACACACATCTATGCTCATACATAGACAAATACATAATTCCAAACAGCCTAATGCATGGACAAGTGACAAAGCCAACTATTTTTTAAATAAGCCACAGAACAGAGAGTAATAAACTAGAACATCTGCAACATGGTTTGTTTTTTGGTCTTCAGTGAGAGTTACTCAAAGTAAAAAGATTAAAATACACACTGTATACACCTTAATGCATAATGCCTCTTAATACATAAGATTATGAAAACAGAATACATCATGTATCAACTTTCCTTTTTCTTCCTTTTTTTGTTACTTCCATTGGAAAACAGGAATTTAAAATATTATCTTTTACCTAAGTTTATTCTACATTTGTTTTGTGCCTTGAAGCGTTTTGTTTCGCAGTTTTTGTTTGTTGTGTTTTGTTGTTTTGTTTGTTTCTTATCGTGATGTATGTTATAGCTAATGACCCAGCCTAATTAAAAACTCTAGTCTCGCAAAACTAAATCAGACAACAGATGAGAGACTAGAAAAGATTCAACTCAAGATGGCGACATCATAATTCAGGTGTCACTGGATGTCTAAGCTTGTATTAAGGCTGTAACAGCACTGGAACTGAAAAAGTAGCCCACCCTTAAGCATATATAACACATTTGAATGAGCTGCTTAAATACCGTCTTTGATCACTGTCTGAGATATATGGCAATTAAGGTACCTGCTTAACACTCCTAGATCTGACAGGGGACCTAAACTTCTTGGGTCAGCAGATAAAGGGCAGAAGGATAACTTACAGCACCTCAAATAATTGGTATTTTTGATTAAGTTCCACATTGAGATTTTTCTCCTCTGCACAAGAGTTCAGCGACACTGTCAATGAACACAATTCTTTCAGGAATTACAGCTAGCTCTTCCTATGAAAAGAATTCTAATTTAGTTATTACAGACCTAAAACCGTTTTACACTTATTAAACCACAAAACACAGCCTCAGTTCATCTCAAAATAATAATAAAAAAAGGCTAATACTCTATTAATTGGGAGCTTTCTTTAATCAACATTTAGGAAAATCATTCCTATAATTCAAAGATACTCTCCTCTAGAAATCATATCTGTCTATCAAAGAGTTTGTTTTCAAGGAAACTTGAAACTGTAAATTTCTTTTGTGCTGATGCGCCATTGACAGTAATTAACTTTGCACATTCAGATATATAAAACAATTATTTTATTCATAAAAGATAACACATGTTTTAAGTATTACACGTATTTAAAGTCAGAGCTCATTTACAAGGCAATTCATGGTTACTGTTTCTACTGTTTATACTCAACACACCATCTTGTGACTAAACATTATGTTTTAATCTAATAATGTCGGCGATACTATGCCGAAATTCTTTTCTTGAAAAAAGATTTTAATTTTCTCATTGAGATGTTTTGTTTGAGAAGCACCAGATTAGTTGTTGAGGCATTTGTAGCATACAACAAAGAAAAATGGGTGGGGATTGGGGAAACAATATTTTGCTTCAAAATAATCTGTTATGTTGGAATCATTGTGGGTTCCAGAGGATAACTTCCCCAATGGATCCCATGAGTTCAATCAACAGTGACAGGCTGGCACTAAGGCAATGAAGTACATTCTTGTGAAATGCATTAGCTCCTACAGAATAATTATGTTCAGCTCTATTATAGCAATCAGAAGTTTCCTTCACAGTAAGAATCAACAAAAGCTTGAAAGTTTTATTGAAGTAAATACGACAGCAATGTTAAATGATACATTTCTATGCAATTTGTGGAGATACGCAGCCAGTTGCTATCACAATTTCTGCAGGTTTCATGGGAAAAAAGTTTT
Source organism: Baryphthengus martii (assembly GCA_013396935.1). Lineage (NCBI taxonomy): Eukaryota > Metazoa > Chordata > Aves > Coraciiformes > Momotidae > Baryphthengus > Baryphthengus martii. The sequence continues at coordinate 149,946 of VWZK01016122.1, forward strand.
TAAGGAAAAATTAAAACACCAAAAATAATGAGTTTTGACACTTCTAGACCAGAGCTCATCAAGAGAAGAATACTAGACAAGTATGACCAGCTGGTGATATAGGTTGGTACAATGAAAAAAAAGTGGTAACAGTAGCTAATGATTCAATACAAGATAAAGGTAAGACGAGGTGAAAAAAAGGTCATTAGAGCTTTGAAAGGGAAAACTGATATACTTCCAAATGGGTATCTTTAATGCAACAGAGAAAGGCTTGCCCAAAAACACGTATGCTAGAAGAAGCTTAGTCAAGTCAAGATAAGGAAAATTACATTTAGAGAACAAATCTGAAAAGGTATCAATATGTGAGAAACAAGAACATTTGTCTGCTCCTTGAGAAAAGGATGCTATAAGTTAATCAGGACAAAAGTGAAAAAGAAAGGAGTAAAAAGAAAGGGGTGAGGGGAAGTATTATAGTTTGCTTTTTCTTTGAAGAAACTGAAATTCTGCACAAAACAATATAGGTGAAGTATGAGGAATTAGCTGAAGTGGAACTATGGGGATTGCAGTTATGGGATTCAGTTAAGTCAGAGAAACTGAGTTATTGAATATACTGCTTTTCTAACATTTTGGATGTCTGTAACAAAGGAAGGGTTATACAGTGACTAATTCTTGGCTATGTTTTCTCCTGTGTCACTGCAAGAAATGAAAGAAGCTATAAATCCCTATTAAGTCAACTGGGAGAGAACAAAAAGAATTAGCAAATATACTGAATTAATTTCATCGTGTAACAGTCTGAAATACAACTTGCCAAGAAGTTGTATTAAAACAGAAAGGAAAAAAAACTCAATGCAGCAACATACAAACTTGCCAGGTCAACTGTCTGCTTACTTCCAATTCTAAACAGACAATCAATCACAACTAAAGAAGGAAAAGAAAAATTAAGAGTGGATAATTTTATGAATGTGAACTCCCTAGCATAATGAAAGCTGATAATCAAGTTAGTGATTTTACTCAGCTCTGATAAACCCATGAATAAGTTTCTGAATCATTTACATGCATGTAATTGTTCTCTCATAACACATAGTCAACAGTACTACAGTATATGAAAGGTGATGTATGACAAAGTCGTTATATATGTTGAAATACTGTAAGCATACATACCCACATTCACATCAAAAAGTTCCAAAATTTTACTAATATCTACTTAATACTCCTCTCAGAGTCTGTCACTGGTGGTATGGTTGACATGCTGGAGGAAAGGGATGCCATCCAGAGGGACCTTGACAGGCTGAAGAGATGGGCCCATGCCAACCTCATGAAGTTCAACAAGGCCAAGCACAAGGTCCTGCACACAGGGCAGGGCGATGTTGCATGGCCAATAAGTCAAGGGAGGTGATACTCTGCTCTTGTGAGACCTCATCTGGAGTACTGTATCCAGCTCTGAAGCCCCCAACACAAGAAGGACATGGATCTGTTGGAGGTGGCCCAAAGGAGGGCCACAAAGAGGACTGAAGCACCTCTCCTATGAGGACAGGCTGAGGGAGCTGGGTCTGTTCAGCCTGAAGAACAGAAGACTCCAGGGAGACCTTATTGTGCCCTTCCAGTACCTGAAGGGGGCCTACAGGAAAGCTGGAGAGGGACTTCTTATAAGGGCATGTGGTGATAGGACAAAGGACAATTTGTCCTTAGGACAAGATCAGACATTAGGAAGACCATCTTTACGATGAGGGTGGTGAGACACTGGAACAGGTTGCCCAGAGAAGTTGTGGACACCTCATGGCATCATAGAATTGTCCGGGTTGGAAGGGAC
>VWZK01016123.1:0-44704 GCA_013396935.1 Baryphthengus martii
CGCGCTCCGCGTCACGCGCACCGCCCAGCCCGCTCTCGTCCTCATCATTCAACCCGTTTTGAAGCCTTTTGCCATCGCGTTCTGTTTCTCTCCCTGCTGCCTAGGATCAAGGTGGGCCAAAGGTGCTGGAAAAAGCAGAGGTATGAGAAAGAAGTCGCACAAGGGTAAATACAGGCGAGACGTTGGCGTTCGGGTGGGCAGTGTGACAGTTGGGAAGAGATATTTTCAGAAACAAATCTAAAAAAACCCAAAGTGGGCTGTGTCACGGATACAGCAAAACGAGAAGCTCTTACAGTCACAGAACATTTTTGGCTGGGAGAGACCTTCAGGATCGAGTCCAATCTTTTTCTAGCCCTACCACCACCACTAAACCATGTCTCTCTTCCTACTCTTCGTGGGGATCGGACTAGATGATCTTTCGAGGTCCCTTCCAACCTCTAACCTTTTGTGATTCTATAACATTCTGTGATTCTTGCAACGTTTTCCCTGTTCAGCACTGAAATAGATCGGTTTTGACCCTCCCTCTCTCTTTCTCCTGCAGAACAAGTAGATGAACATCTGTCAGGAGTGATTTAGCCCGAGCCAGTAGCAGCCCTCCACCTGAGCTGCCTGATGGGAACAGGCCGGAGCTGCAGCACCGTGGAATCAGCCGGACCTCGAGGAGGAGCAGAGAAGCTGTGGAGATCCAGACACCCTGATAACACCGGCACCGCTTCACCCGCAGAGCCCGAGCCCGTCAGGAGGCACAGACTTTGCAGCAACAAATATTTCACAACCCTATCTGAGAACGATGCCTCTTCAGATGCTCCCTGAGAGCACAGGATCTATTTTTCATCGCTGCAGGGCTCTTTCTTTCCACCAACACACGCAAACCCTCTGGTAACGTTCACATTCTGACTTGGTTCTGTGACTTCTGGGACTGAGAGCAACTGAGAGCGCAGTGTGCTGAGCATAATCACCCAGATTTTTTCAAGCAAACGCACTATTGGGTTCAAAGCTCTCTCAGATTTCCTGTGCCTTAACATGTTTATTTTCCCTTATAAGGAAATGCACAGTCACAGGTTGTCAATAAACAGAAGATGCAAGTTACCCAGCCTGGGTCTGACACCTCCTTGCAGGGTCCAAACTCTCAGACAAACACTCATTTCTATTCCCTCCCTATTTCTGCACAACTGCTGTTTTACCAGTAAAACTTCAACAAAGTTCATTTATCCGCAGTTTTCCAGCAAAAGGCTTTCCAAGTTGATGTCATTCTCCTAAATTCAGCTCAGTCACAGTGCAGGAGAAAAAGCACCTAAAGAAAACAATTCTTCTCTATGCCACAACTAAGATAAAATAAAATTGCCCCAGCCAGTGCCTGGAGAGACAGAGGCAACTAAATAATCCCACAGGACAGTGGGAGAACGTATCACATGGGCACTTCTGCACCTGTATCTGGGAAAAGTGGAGTAGAAGTACTGGAAATCAGACTTATTTTCATATGGGAGAGTCTTCAAAAGTAAATCTCTTCCTCACGAAACTGTTCCACTGCACCAAATACTTCTACCGAGCAGACAGCTGACGTGAAATCAACACCTGATTTCGGTCCTGCCTCCTTACGACCACGGATCACTAAACACGCCCTGAGCGCATCCCATTTAGCGCTCGGCTACGACAAGTCAGGTATTTTTGGAAAAGCCTCACGACCGCCACGTTCCCCCCCTCCCCTTCCCAGCCATCCCTCGGCCGCAGGGTGCTGAGGGACCCCCAGCCCCACATGGCAGAGCCCCCCACATCACACCTCACCTTTCCTGGCGACGCTGGGCGCCGGCGTCGCCGCCTTCCCCTCCGCCGACTTGGACTTTTCGAAGGTTTTCTTGGCGTCGGCAACTTTAAGCACTTTCTCATCCTCCTGATTCTTCCTCCCCTTCCGCTCCTGCTCCTCCAAGCCCCCTCCTCCTCCTGCGGTCCTGCCTCCAGCGAGCTGTTCCTCGCCTCCAGCTGCCCACCGCTCCTTGGCAGGCCTCAGCCCATCGCTGTAGGGCTCCAGCAGCGCCTCCGTCAGCGCCACCGTCCTGCTCATACTCAAAGCCAAGCTCTCCTTGCTGTGCGACCTGACCGGAGGGGCCGGTGGGGTTTTCTTCTGGCTGTACGAATCGAAGATCCCTGCATCTGCTTCACCTCCGAGCTGCTCCGTGCTCTCAAGGAGCTGGCTGCTGCTCTGTCTCGAAAGCTTGGCGGCATCTCTAGCCCCCGAAGCGTAATTTGCCACTGCGGAGACCGTTCTCTCGAGGCTTTTCGCTACCTGCTTGTCCGGCTCGGGCTTCCCAGCCGGCTCCTCCTCGCCGGTCTGGCCGTTCCGGCAAAGGTCCGGAGCGTCGTCGGCTTGGGGGGCGAAGCTGAGCGCCTGCCTGAGGCTTTCAGCTGTCTTGCTGCTTTCTCTGGAGACGTAGGAAACAGATGTTGCTGCCTCCTGTTTGCTTTGCAGAATGTAATCCATGAGCACGGCGTTCCGCTCGAAGCTGTCCGACCTGATGGGGACGCTCGGCTTGTTCCCCTCCGAGGGAGAGTTCAGGGTCAGTTTATTCACTTGCCTGCTCTCTGCGCTGCTTTCCGAGTCCGAACGGCTTATCTGCCTCCTCAGGACTCCTTGGAAAGCGTTGAGCCTGTTCAGGCTCGGACTCGCCGCCTTCCCAGCCCCTGGGTAGCCCTCCTGAACCGCAGGTACCTCGCTCTCTGCCGCTTCCCAGTCCTCCTCAGGTTCCGTTTCTGCCTCTCGGATCAGGCGCCTGTACTCGCTCTCCTCCAGCCTGTACACCACCGGCCTCACCGTCCTGCCCCTGCCCGCTCGCCCCTGCCCAACCTCCAGCTCGTACACCTTTGGAGGAGCTTCTCCTTCCTCCCTTCTCCTGCACCCTCTGGGCATGGGCTGGTCCTCCAAGCACGAGTTCCCTGACAGCCCCCACTGCTCGCTGCTGCTCATCTCCGACCTCCTGGAGGGGGCTTGCCCGTCGCTCTCGGAGTCAGGAAGGTCCCCCCTCCTGTCCAGCCCGTGCCCCAGGCCCTCCTGGCCGAGCTGCAGCCGAGTATAATCCTCGCCCGTCCCCGCAGAGGCTCCCCGGGAAGAGGCGCAGTCTCTCCCCCTCGCCTGACTCGTGTCATCCCGTAAATATCCGTAGTAGTGCCAGGTGGAGGCTTCCATGGCCAGGAGCTCAGTCACCGTAACGCCCGGTCCAGAGGCTTTCAAACTGGCCAGCCAAGATTTCTTCCCACCTTGGGTCTGGGCAGACTTTCAGCACCGCCTTCTCTTTCCTCCGCTACTGGGAGAGACGGAGGCAGCTTGGAAGCCTCCGTGCTTGGGTCATGTGAATCGGCGTTTCCGAGGCTCCTGGCCCAGCAGGGATGAGCAGGCACGTTGGCGCGGCGGAGCCCATCCTCTGCGGCGGGGCCGGAGCCTCTCTCCCGACACAACAGCTGTCACAGTTGACGTTCCACTGCTCCCTACCCAAATATATCCCACCTGAGTAACTGTAAAAGCACCTCCCAACTTCCAATTCGCTGCTCCACGGCCCTTCACGGGCAGGACTCGCCGCCCGCCCGCCCGCAGCTTTCCTCAGGGAATCTCCTCTAATCCCCAACCTGCTCCCTGCGGTCCCCAGCAGCGATCCTGCCTGGCTTCCCTCCGATCTCGCAGCTTCCAGAGCGATTTACTGCCAGGTCATCCTCTGCTGCGGCTCGTCTGGGCAGGATCGCCTCCGCCAGCTCCTCCGTGGGTTTCACGGAGAGCTTGGGAAAGCTGTCTCCGTGCCCTTGGCACCCTTCCCCGCCTCCCTGCCCTGCGCCCGGCGGCCGCGGAGCGTCTCCCCCAGCGCTCCTTGCTTGGAAGCATCGCGCAGCCTTGGTCCGCGTCCCAGCCTCGCGGGGAGATGCCGCCTGCACGGAGCACGCGGGGCTGGAAGGATCTGCGGGAATATGTTCTTGCTAAATGGGAATTGCTGTGACAGAAAAAACCAAAACCCAAATGGGAATTGCTGTGACAGAAAAAAACAAAACCCATGACCGAGATAAACAGAGAAGCCCGACAGCAGCCTCAGAAACCTGCTTCCCTTAAGGAGACTCCAAAACACAACTTATCAAAACTCCTTATTAACGCTTTGGGCATTTCTTGAAACAACCCCCCGAGCAGAAAGTTCTTCCGTTTGGACAATCCTGCCGCCAAACGTGCTCCTGTAAACGCTCCGGAGGGCGGGGGAGCGGCAGAGCTGGAGGGTTCTAATCCGTGTATACACAGGCGGGATGCCTGGCATTGCAGCGAGCCGGCCGCCACCGCTCCCACCCGGCAGCTCTTCCCCAGCGCTTTGCCTTTTATGGTGCACGAGGTGCCGGCTGCTGGAGCTCAATCCAGGGAAGCATCCCGAGGCCGGATGCAGGAAAACACCTCCGTGGTCCCCACCGAGGCGCAGGTGTCCCTGGGTGCTGCTTCCCACCGGGGGCTGAGCTACCTCAACATCGGCCCGCAGCGTTTGCAAACGGCCCCCAGCGGCCCTGCCCACCGGCCCCGGGCTCCGTGGGGCTGGGAAATCCTGCCGGGGCTTCATCCAGAGCCCCCAGGGAGCCCGGCACGGCCGACGCGCTCACACGGGCCGCGCGGGTGACGCCTGGGCCGTGATGTCACGGTGGGACCACCTCGTCTCCCAGCCACCGCCGAGGGAAGGAACGAGGGGGGACGTTTAACCCAGCCAGGCCCCCACGCAGGGACGGGCTTTTATCACTGCACATTGCAAAGCTGCTCTGCAGTGAGACAAACCACCGGTTGTTACCACTGGAAATATTAAATTCCCTCCGAGGCGGCTCAAAACAAACACAAACGCTTCCCAGAAGGACCGGGGCCGGTGGCCGGGCTCCTGAGCCCAGGCAGGAGCTGGTGACGCTCCCAGACCACACTGGTGGTGGGGGGACCTCGCAGCACTGGGGTCCTGCCAGGGAGTGAAATGTTGCAGCAGGATTTGCTGGCACTTCCGTGAGTGATAAATTCTAAAGCCAAGTCACCTCTCCCTGGGATAAACTCTCCAGACTCGGGCACAATGAGCTGATCGACAATTTGGGGCTCCCCCCCTTGAGCCAGCACCCTCGGTCCCCAGGCCAAAGCCAAATATATGCCAGGGTTCAGAGAATCACAGGCTGCTTTAGGGTGAAGGGACCTTCCAAGGTCATCTGGTGCAAACCCCCTGCAGGGAGCAGGGACATCTGCAACTCGAGCAGGTTGCTCAGAGCCCCATCCAACCTCCCCTGCAATGGGGCCAGGGATGGGGCAGCAACCACCTCTTGGGGCAACCTGGGCCAGGCTCTCACCACCCTCAGCACCAACAATTTCTCCTTCTCTCCAGTCTAAATCTCTCTCTTTTAGTTTTAAGCCATCCCCCCTTGTCCTGTCCCAACAGGCCCTGCTCCAAAGTCTGTCCCCATCTCTCTGACAGGCCCCAAGAAGATCTCCCTGGAGACCAATCCTCACAAACCATCATGATTTGGAGAGATCATCCTGATTTTTTGGGCTTGCCCTGCGTGGGGATGTGGGCGCTCAGGGCTGGACGGGGGTTTGCCCTGCAGCGCTTCTGCTCCACTTTCCCGCGAGCTGCTTATTAAACCCTCGGGAAAGTCTGACACGGGAGCAACGCGGCGTCTGCTCCTCAACCGTCGGCATAAAAGGAAATGGCAGCTGGGGCAGCGGCGCCGCTTCTGCCCAATCCTTCGAACCAGAGAGGAAGAGACTTTTAGGGAATACGCAACACCCGGGGCGAGGGCCGAGGCCGGAGCAAACCCGAGCGGCTCCTCAGCCGCCCCCCAGCCCAGCAGCTCCCCGGGCTGAGGCGGCAGAGCTGCGGCCGTCGATCTGAAACGCAAACCTACGAGCACCCATGGAGAGGACCTGCCGCCGCCAGGGCTCCGAACTGCGGCTCCTTTGCTGGGGAGGGGGGCGGGGGTCTGGAGGGGGAGCTCCACGGGCAGCGCTGAGCCCCGAGTCCCTGCCCCTCCATCCTCTCAGCTTCTGGTTAGAAAAATATTTACATTTCTAGCTCTCTGGCTGTCCAGCCATGTAAATACACACAGAGGCATCACCCTGGGGCTGTGGGCAGCTTGAGACCCACTGAGCGAGCGACAGCTTCTCCTCTGCTGCGGGTGCTCAAGCTCAGCAGTGGCCCTTTGAGTCCTTCCTGGGGCTTCCCTCTGTGTGTTGCTTTCTTGAAACCGGCCTCGCTCAGCTGCCAAACCTCCTGGTTTCTCCCAGTAGCAGCGTTACAATATCTGCTCAACACCCCTGTGGTCGCCCAACCCCAATGTGGAACTGGGAAATGCTGGTAGGGATCCATCCACTCCCCATCAGGGGCCAAGAACAGAGTCAGAGTCATGGAATCACAGACTGGTTTGGGCGGGAAGGGACCTTGAAAGGTCATCTTGTCCAAGCCCCCTACAGGGAGCAGGGACATTTGCAACTCGAGCAGGTTGCTCAGAGCCCCATCCAACCTCCCTTGCAATGGGGCCAGGGATGGGGCAGCCACCACCTCTCGGGGCAACCTGGGCCAGGCTCTCACCACCCTCAGCACCAACTATTCCTTCCCTATATCCAGCCTGAGTCCCAAGGAGCTCTGCTCCTCTCCAATCACCGCCCGGTGCCGCTTGCGGGCTCCTCCACTAAGCAGGCGACAGAAGCCCAGCCGGACCGCGCATCTTCCCACCATCCTGAGTCCCAGCCAGGAGGACATCCAGTGCCAGGCTGTCCTCACCACGATCCGCCCACGGAGGCTCCATGCTCAGGCATCTCCTTGCACCAGGGAGGCTATAAATAAATCCTCCGCCGGCCGCCAGAGAGAAGTCGTGTTGCTCCAGATGTTGCCTGGCTTTGCCATAGCAACGGCACAACAGGATGAAACACTCGGTCCCAACAAGAACCCCGCCGTAAAGGACATGAAAAGACACCCGAACTCACCGGCAGTCACGGGGTACTTCACGGTCCTGTCCGGTGGTGCCTCCCCAAGGTGTAACCTCTTCCACACAACCTGTGAGACACAAACCTGGGAACGTCTGCGACGGGGACGTCTCCATCTTTGGGAAGCTGAGATGAGCAGGGAGCGTCATCTGGGGGATCAGCCCAGGGAAGGGTGGACTAAGGGAGCCAAGAGCCAACAGCTGACCCCCAAATGCCGCTGGCTCAGGGACGGACTCTGTCACCAGCTCAGCACCCTGCTCCTGTAAGTGAGAAAGAGCTGCATTTCCACTAGAGATGCTCCAGGGTGACACTTGGCTGCAGAAATGCTGGGAGGGCTGGAACCCTCTGCTGGGAGGCCAGGCTGGCAGAGTTGGGCTTATGTAGCCCGGAGAAGGCTCCAGGGAGACCTTCTGGGGGCCTTTCAGGGCTTCCAGGGGCCTGTCAGAAAGATGGGGACAGACTTTGGAGCAGGGCCTGTTGGGACAGGACAAGGAGGGATGGGTTGAAACTAAAGGATGAGGGAGAAGGAGGAAATTCTAACACAGAGGGTGGTGAGAGCCTGGCCCAGTTGCCCCGAGAGGTGGTGGCTGCCCCATCCCTGGCCCCATTGCAGGGGAGGTTGGATGGGACTCTGAGCAACCTGCTCTCATTGCAGATGTCCCTGCTCCCTGCAGGGGGGTTGGACCAGATGACCATGAAAGGTCCCTTCCCACCCAAAGCACTCCCTGATTCTATCCTCAGCCCCCCACTCTCACAGGAATTGCTGCACCCTGATCACACCAGAACGACCCCCCGTCTCTGCTAAAGCTGCACAAGGACTGAAGTCACTTAATTCACCCCAAAAAGAGTTCACGGCCTGAGCTCCGTGCACAGGAGGAGTTGGCAAATCAGCATCACCAAGTTAGAGGCTCCTGCCCAGCTCCACCCGTCTGGAGCCGAGGAGGGGGCTGCAGCTCCTCAGGGCAGGGCAGGCAGCAAATCGCACTCGACCGATGGGTGACAGAGAGCTGAACCGACCCCCCAGAAACCCCTAAAAAGCCAATTTCTGGCGGGGGTTAAGGACTCTGGGAGGCAATCAGCCAGCGTGGCAAAGCCAGAGAGCGTCCCCGGCCTGCGCTTTGCCGCCTTGCCAAGGTAAACACTGACATGTTCCTCCCTGAACAGCTCCGAGAGCCAGAACGATCCCAGGCAGCAGCCACCCTCCTCGCGGCCGCTCGAGATGCTCGCTGTTTGCCTTTAAAGGCAAAATTTGGCGGGTGCCCGGGAAGGGCTGGTCCCACCTCGGGCGGATGGTGGGGCGGCAGCGGGAGCGGAAAGAGCCGCAAGCCCAGGATTGAGCTTCTGGGCTTTCCCAGCTGGGATTTGCTCTTCAGAGGAGAGTGCAGCACGGGTCTGTGGGAATTAGAACCCACAGAGCACCAAACCCCTCTCCAAACAAGTACTCTGCCGTGTACGGAGGGGTGTAGCTTCCATGCACACAACCCCTCGGCTGCCAACACCCGCTCGGCGCCGGCAGCTCGCGCCCAAACACCAACAGCATCTCCTCAAACCCAGCCTGGGGGGCTCCGAAAAGAGTTTTGGTGGAGAATTACAGATTTTAATTCTACTCCAGCCTCCAAAAAAGTCTGCAGATTTCTATTTCGGTCCCTTTTCCCCTTACAAAAGCAGCAGGTGAGGCCGTGCGTGGCTCGGGGGTGTTCCCGCAGCGGTCGCCGTCCCACAACCTGCGCTGCAAGGACACAACCAGAGGGACAAAGACATCTCCAGAAAAAGAAAAAACAACGGGACCTAAATATCCAAGAGAGAACAGCCAGGGCAGAGGGGAAGAGATAACAGGGGGCAGAGGATGGCAGGAGCTGCTGCTCCCACAGTACGTGGCCCGTCGCCTCCTTCTCCGCCCGCCCCCGCCTCCAAAAAAACGCTGCGAAGCTTCATTTCGTAAATGGAAAAACAACAACAAAAAAAAACCCAAGTTTATTTTTTTTCTCACAAGCAGCACATAAAATATACAGTACGGTTTTTTTTACAAACAAAAGGAATAATACAAAAAAAAAAAAAAAGTGCATTATGCATCCCCTACCCCCACCGCCCAGTACAAAAGAGATACTGCAGATTGAAATAGAAACCCGGAATTAAGAAACACCGTGAAATCCAGGGAAGGTTGTTACCAGAGAGTGCAGTGAGAGACTGGAACAGCCACACGTTACTCCCCCAACCCCTCCGCTCCTCTCGCCGGGATCAGCAGAGAGCGGGTGACACCGGCACCGAGCCGGACACCACCTCCCTGGGAAGCACGCCCTGGGGAGGGACGGACGGGGTTATTGCTAAAATCACACCGACTGACAAAGCCCGGACTGGAAATAAGGGGCCACTCTTGTGTAGTTTGGAGTTTCTGGTGGAACAGAGTTGGGTTTGGATTCCCGGCCGGAGATCCGCAGGGGAAAGCGCGGCCGGATGGCAATGGGATGTCTCCCTGGGAGCGCAGAGATAGACGGGGGGCAGCGGGAGCTGCGGCTGCCACGGTGACTCCGCAACATCTGAAACCCCTTCGGTTTTCCCACAGGCAGAGCGGAAGGGACGTGGCTGACGGCGCTGGGCTCAGCGGGGACGGGAGGGAGGGCGACACACAGAAGTAGCAACGGTCTCACAGCCACCGAAAACACCAAAAGCACCAAAAAAACCCCGAAAAAAAGGACAGCAAACAGCAGAGTTGAACAGCTCAGCATAAATACACCGTATTTGTAAACGATTATTAAGGCACTCAGAAAAGAATGACGATATGGGGGGTGGGGAGAGGACAAACATCTACCTTCTCATGCAACAAAGCTAACGACGTCCGCAAGCATCGCCGGGTTGGCTACGAAACCCTCGGGAATGGCACCCTGGCGCTTCTGGCGCGCGGTGGCTTCCGGACCCGCTCCCACTAAAACCTCCTCTGGCCGCACGAGGCAGCCCCCAGCCCGCCGAGTCGGTCCGGCGAGAGCAGAGCCCCGGGTGGGGAAGGCGGCCGGCGCCGGGTACGGGGCAGAGCTTGGCAGGCACTGGAGAAAAGAGGCAGGAAAGAGAAGTTCGTTCGCTTGCGGCAGCGAACTGATCCCAACGGATCCGAATCCGATCCTCGCTCGGCCGGGCGGCGATGGGAAGCGTCGAGAAAAGTGCCGCCGTAACACCCAGCGGAGAAAAGCATCGGCGCGAGGCCGACGACGGAGCCGTGCCGGGAGCGAGCTGCGAGGGCGGGGGTTTGGCCAGGCAGGAGCCGCACGGGCCCTTCCTGGGCCGCTGCTCCGAGCCCTGTGGGCAACCAAACCGCCCCCGGGGGCTCCTGCGGCGCCTCGTCCTTTGCCCCCCTCTCCTAAATCGGGGTGTGAGCGACGACAGCGCTAAAGCCACCCAAACAAGGAGTTCTGGCGGCGGACGTGGACGCGTACCCACGGCACAGGGGGTCTTGGGCCTACTCCCGACACCACCCAGCGTTTTCTCGGCCCTGAAAAGAGTCGGGCACGGTTTCCAAGGTTCCCTCAGACGGCGGCTTTTGCGGGTGAATCGGGGAGTGCGCCTCCTGCTAGAAATATCCGGTGGATTGAAGAGTCTAAGGAGGGATATTATTTAATTTACTGATCGCCAGGCCCTACGATTCCTCAGGCTTCACAGAAAAATGCAGAGTCTTAAGGAAAAAAAAAAAAAAAAAAAAAAGGTAAACTCGGGGCATTCGGGACAATAAACCACGCGGCTCTCCCTTCCTCAAAACAGGGGATTTTTGGTTAACGGCGACTCAGAGCGGCGGCCACAGCCCTGCTCTCTCCCACACCTCCAGAAGAGGAGTTTTACGAACAGCTTTTGATGGCGATCTTTAAAAAGCAGCAGCTGGTGCTCCCGGCCTCGGCCTTAAACCAGCAAAGCCATCCGCTCGCCGCCGCTGGCGCCCGAGGTGTGTTCTGACCCCCACCACGCCTATTTCAGTCCCAGCCCGGGGGCCAGAGCAGCCCACAGGGTTTCAGGTGGGGCTCAGAGAGCACCCGGGTTTGGAGCACGTCCCCTACACGCTTCTCGAGCACTTCCCTCCCGACTCGGCCACGGCATCTCTCGCAGAGAAGCTCTTGACGCAGTCGGCTGCCCAAAATACTCTAAGGAAATGAGTATTTTGTACAACCGTCGGTGAAACGCTGCGTTTCAAGCATCTGCCAGAGCAGGAGAGGAAGAGGAGGAGCGCACGGTCACCCCGATCCGGGAATGGCCGCCGGGAGGGACGCAGGAGAGCACGGGCAGCCCCCGGCTTCCTCCCTGGGAGGTCTCATCCGCACCTTCAATATCTTCAACACCCAGGCCTTCCAAACGAGCCTGTATTTCAGCCTGAGTGCTCCCCCCGAAGGATGTGCTCCCCGGAGCGGGATTTACGCTCCTGTCACCCCGGGCAGGAGGCCCTGCGAGAGCTGGGACACGTACACCCGGCCACCCAGCGTGAACAACCCCCCTGGGCTTTGTCAACAGCTTCCCAGGCTGCTGGCAGACCAAGGACAGGGAACTGTTCCACCAGAGCCACCAGAACAGCCACACGTCGGCCTGTCGCCTATTCCGATCGGGTGGGACACCAGCAGGGTCGTCCCTGCGCGGCCGACAGCCCGCTGAAGAAATGTCCCCGACACTGGATCCACGACACCGACACAGCCTCACACAAAGCTTCACTGGGGTCCACGGTCACTTACTGGCCAGGCCGATTAGAACTGGGACAAGACAAACCACCACGACAGCAAAACGACACCCAAAGAACACGACACCTCTTCACGGGAGCCTGTCACAGCGTCCGGCGGTCGCTCCGGCACCGCCGCGGGACGGTGACGATTCACCGGTCGGGCGGCGAGGACGGGCCAACGCCAACGGGTCACACAAGTCAACACGAACACAGCTCGAGACTCCTTCACTTCACAACCAGCTCACCCTCCACGCTCCTCCAGGCCCTTACACAGTTAAGGGAATATCTTCAAACAACAGTAAATTTTATGGGAAACACCTTGGTTTTTTTTGAAGAAAACAAACCCAAACGACAACTGCAGACCCATCGGCAAGAACAGAGGTAGTGTTGACGTCACCGTTTTAAGGATTTTTCCACAAGTGCCCGGTTTTAATTAGAGACTTGTGTTTGTGCTGTAAAAAAAATCAAAAAAAACCACCATGACTAATTATTTTGAGTCTTTGAAAGCGAGTATTTCAGCATTTTCTAGATCGATAGATAAATAGGTACGGCCATCTATCTACCCACAGACACACGCGCACAAAACCACCTTATTCCACTTGGCAAACGGTACCGGAGGAGTATCCTGCGGGACAACAGGCGATTCACACACGACGGCCTCTCTAAGCCATGCAAGACATTTATTTTCCCTTGTGCGGTTCTTCACCACCCGCTCTGGGGTTGGGTTGGTTTTCTCCTCTCCCCACTTAAGAGAACAAGGAGGGGAGGAAGAGGTGGCATCAGATGAGCTCCTGCAGGTCAGATGAGAAATCTGCATCAGTGCGATGAATAAATGACGTAAAAAAAACCCACCGAGTCAACCAACACCCGACCCAAAACCACCTCTCTGCTCCCCCCAGAGAAGGCATCAACTTTTGCCCAGCCAAAGCGTGTTCTTCAAGTTTCCGACCGCCGGCTTCGCCGCCAGTTTGGAGGTGACGTCGGAGCTCCTCAGCGTGGACTGTGCCTCACAGAGCACGGAAGACTCGCTCGAAACGGCCTCTTTGGAGTCCGTTACGGTCGACACGTCCATGTCGCTCGATAAGTCCTCAGAGGACAAGTTAAGACATCCCAGCTTGGCGAGAGAATTGGACCTTTTCAGAGGAGAGGAGACAGTCAAGCCGGCCAAGCGCAGCCTGGTCTCGATTTCCTGAGTTCGCTGCTTCACCAGGCCGGGCTTGCCCCGCACGCTGTGGATGCTGTCGCTGCTGGAGCTGCGCGTCAGGTTGGAGCTCCGGGAGGAGGACGGGGTGTAGCAGATGGTCTTCAGGAAGTCCTTGGTGAAACTGCTCGTGTGCTCGAAGCGACACACGACAGGCGTGGAGGTTTTCTGAGAGATCCCCTCCAAGAGGCGTTTCACCTCGAACTTCTCCGCGTCGTTTTCCGCATCCCGGGCTATCAAGGGCGCCGGCGTAAGGAGCGGGACGAGGCTCTGCTGCGAAATCAGATCCTCGCTCTCCTCCACGATGCTGGAGTCGACTCTGCCGAGGGGGCTCTCCCTGAGCAGCGACGAGGCGTCCGAAGGCAGGCTCTTCAACCGCTCCAGCTCTTTGGTGTGCTTCCGGACCAAGCCGGCTTTCTGCAGCTGGATCAGAGACTCCTGGTGCTGCATCAAGTAACTGCTCGCGCTCGGCTTTTCTATCTCTTTGCTGAAGAGCAAATACTTCAGGTCTTTGGCGGGTTTGCCGTCTCTCCTGGCCAGAGACTCCTCTTTCACCACCTCCGCGCTAAGGAGGCTCCGGTCGCAGTGCGAGTTCCTCCTGGGCAGCAGAGCTTTCACCGGGGTTTTGGGCGCGTCTTTTCCTTTCTCCAAGACGTCGCAGTGTTGATCGAAGGACTTGCAAACGCCGGGCTCCAAAGCGCCGGTCCCCGCCGGCAGAGGATGCGGAGCCTCGGTGTTTTTAGTCCTGACGGCCTCCTCGGGGTGGGCCTTGCTGGGCAGGTGTTCTGCCAAGCCGGAGTTGACGTGGGAGAGGAGGGCCGGCTGGGTGCAGATGGTGGCCGAGCGCCGCGCGGCGCCGGCGTTCAGCTTCTCGCACTGCTCCCCGAAGGAGTCGGGAGACAAGCGGGCCGAGGAGTACATGCAGTCGGCGCAAGACTGATAGGAAGGCTTCACCTTGCTGAGGATCCCGAAGACGGCGTCGTGCTGCAAGGGAAGAAAAACAAACAAACAGGTACAGATCAACGGGCACAGAAGGGGACACCAGCAGCGGTTTGGGTTGGAAGGGACCTTTTCAAGGTCATCCAGCCCAAGCCCCCGCAGCGAGCGAGCGGCACAGACCACAAGAGGTATCGATGGCCGAGCAGATGCGAAACGACGTCCGTTTCCGCTTCTTAGGGCCCTGGGGCAGGACCGAGGCCACGCGCTTTCTCAGCGGACGGTTCTCATCAAGGAAGAACACCTACCGTGTCGAGCCAGGGTCACGCCAGCGAGCGGCCCACAGCGCTTTACGGGGCGCTCAGGCGTCCGCGCGCGCCCTCTGGGCCATCTAAATCCGTAGCTGGGGCAAGCAAAGCCACGTTCAGAAGCGCTTGGAAAAGGAAGCAGCTCATCCCAGGACGCAAGGCTGTAATCCAAGTCAAACGAAACCGTGCTACGAAGGCGAGAAGAGCAGCTTCACTGGCAGCAGGGGCAGCCACCCTAGTCACCTACGTTTCAACTCCATACGCACCTCAAAATCCTCGGGGCAACTCCTTTTGCTGTTGTTGTTGTTCAAGTTCTCCCTGTTGAGCCTGCTCTCCTCCTTGTGCACCGACAAACGCCGCTTCCACTTCTCCATCGGATTTTCCTCCCTGACGCCGTCCTCCCCGGCCTCCAGCACTATCCTTCCCTTCCGAGGGCTGAAATCCGGTTTCTTCTTCACTTCTTTCTCGGTGAAACCGCTCAGCCCCGCCAGCGGCTCGGTCGCCGGGGCTTTCGTCGTCTCCAGCGGTCTCCCCTCGGCGGGCGCCGCCAGAGGCCGTCCTGTCAGCGAGGTGCCGCGCTCGGCAAGCGCGTCCCGCTCCGGTTCCTCCACGGGGAAAAACCCTTCCCTCTCACCGGGGATCTTGTTCTCCAGCAGCGTGTCCGAGAGGCGGCGGAAGCAGTAGTGAAACCCCACCGAGGCGTCGGTGCCGGCGCGGTTGTCCAGGTAGGCGGACTGCGAAGGCGTGTCCAGGTCGGCCAGGCGGTTCTCTAGGTCAATGTCTAAGCTCTCCAGCAGGAAGTCGCCCGAGCCCGCGGTGCCATCGGTGTTCTGGGGTAGGTTGCTCTCTGCCTGCTGCTTCCACAGCTTATTGTGGCGCTGCTTGCTGGGGGAAAAGGACACGGACACAAGTCACAACCTGTCGAACCGTCGGACGCTCAGTTCCAGGAACACTGGTCCCCCTCCACAACCCAGAACCAACAGGCCGATGGTCAGGTCCAGCCCTGCGGTCCCCCTTTGGACAAAAACACCTTTTTAGCATCAGGATCTCGTCCCTCTCGCCTCCCCACTCGACAGTCTCTCTGTCTGAGCAGCCAGAGCAGCACCCTGCACCACATTCACGATGGGAACAACCCTTGGCAGGAGCCCTTCAGGGCAGAAGGGCACAGAGCCCCCCTCCCCAATCAGAGCAAAACACTCTGAACAAGCATCTGTGTCCATCTCATGGCACAGTTCCTGCTGAACCGGAGTAGAAAAATTTTCCTCCTCTTCCCCCAGCAGAGCAGAGTCCAAGCGGAGTTCACAAAACCCCCTGTTAGATACCACGGCGCTTGCGGTGACCAAGACTTGGCATTGGCACGGTCACCCAGAGCTGCCAACGACTCGCCTCCAACGCCGCCTGAGCTCAGTTCTGCCTCATAAAGCACGGACAATGTTCTGCTGAGCAGTAACTGGCTGCTGAGGAACACGGAACGTGCTGCCCAAAGGCAGAGAAGCCCTCGCTGAATGACACCAGAGCAGATCTCCCTAGAATCCGGCCAATTTCCAGCCAAGGAGGCCTGCCATGGAAAAGGGTTTAGAAAATAAACCACAATTAGCCCCCAGGCTTCTGCACCTGCCCCTCTGCAGAGGATCCTTCGAACCCCAGCACCACGGACACTCTGCCAGGCCCTCCGAGCAGAAAAACCTACTGACTGAGCACAACTCCAGGGAGCTCGATCGGTATTTTGCGATACGAAGACCACGAGAGGTTGCCTACAACGAGCTCCTTTAACTTCCTGGAAGTCTCTTCCCGGAAGCCTCTTCCCTTCGCGCCGTCGCCGCCCTTACCTCGCGTCCAAAATGCCTTCGTATTCCAACAGCTGTCTCATGAAGCCGGCGTTCGGTCTGGCGATGCTGCGCTTCTGCTTCACGTAATTATAGGCCTTCTCCAGCGACCAGCCAAACTCCTTCATGGCGTAAGCGATGACGGTGGAGGCCGACCGGCTGACACCCATCTTGCAGTGCACCAGGCACTTGGAGTGATTCTTCCTGCAGGAGGACAGAGAAGAAAATCCGTCTCGTCTTTCTGGAGGGACAGCACTTTGTCCTCCTGACCACCAGGGCTCAGGGGGTGAGAAAGGTTTTGGATGAAGTTGTCCACGAGAAGAACCCCCTCTCCAAGAAAATTTGGGCAACCTCGATCCTGCTGCCATTTCAGAGCCCACCTCCAGTCTCCTGTCTGCCGGAGGCTCTGGAAAAGACCAAGCTGGATGAGGCTCTGAGCAACCTGCTCTAGCGGGAGGTGTCCCTGCCCATGGCAGGAGAGTTGGAATGAGATGATCATTAAGGTCCCTTCCAACTCAAGCCATCCTCTGATTCTGTGACAAGCAGGAACATGCTGAGTGTAAAAGCTACGCAGAGTTTGACGGGCTCTGTCACCACCTCTTGCCTGCAGAGACAGCTGGGGCCAGTCCAACAGAAACACGTGTTGGGGTATTTCCAGAACTTTTTGAGAAGAGGACACACCTTCATTTCCTTTCGGAAGCCAAACAAAATGATAATAATAAAAAATACCATAGGCTAGGAACGGGTTAACGCCGGTAGAGGAAGAGACAAGGTACAGGGAAGCTCCTGGGACACGGAAAACTCCTGGCAGAAGCAGTAACCTCCACTTACTTGGCCTTGTTGATGAAGTGGTACGCCTCGTTCCAGTGAGCCAGCAGGTCCGTCGTCTCCTCGTCGTACACTCGGATGTTGTGGTAGGCAAACAGACCCGGGAAAAAATTATCAATTTCCCTGGTCACGTTCAGAATGTAGTCGATGCTGCAGAGAACGAAAAGGAAAACCAAAGCTGAACTGCCCGGGTCACGAAAGGGAACGGACACACTCTGAAGTCCACGAGATCTGACACAACACGAGCTGCGAGATCTTATCTCCGGCCCTAATCCCGAGGCCCCGGGACACCCGGCGACACAGGTCACGCACGTGACGTCCGGTCACCCATCTCTCACCACCGCCACATCCCGTTCAAAGCGTCAAAAGGCGTCGGGCACGGGAGGGAGAGGTTTCTTTTGTTCTGTCGGCCAAGGCTTCGCAACTCAACGGGAACCTCCTCGGCTCCGGGGACGCGGAGGGAAGGAAAGCGCGTCGGCCGCGGGGCATTCGTTTGGGCCAGAGCTGGGAACGGATCCCAGGAAATATAATTTTCAACCGTAGCCTTGAGCTGCAAACTCATCCTTTTGTCTTCTACTCCGACCAAAAACTGAGAGCCACGGGGTATCTCTCGATTCCTGCCAAATATGACGGCAGGGATTACGACGGACGCAGGGAGAATGAGCGCCCACAGGGATTTATTGCCTCCTATCGTCCAGACAACTCAAGGACACGGGATATTTGTTTCAGAATCGTCCAGCTTTGGCTTTTAGACGCCGCAAATCAAGACGCCTTCCCCCGTAGACCAGAAGAATTAACGGGCCGGTTGATTTACTTCTTGAAAGACGTTCAGACATCTGTTCCCAAAGACTCCAAAGGAAACGTCCCCAGCCACGCCGTTGAGCAATATTCTGCAGTTTCTCCCACCGAGGCTGGTGCGGGCCTTGGGCAAGCACCGAATCTTTAGAGGCAAAAACCTCACCCGGTCAAAAAAGCGTGGAAGTCACTCAGGCCAAAAAGCGGTGCGGTGATGAGAGCGTGGTGAAAGACAACACCACGGCTGCCTGTCCGGGCAGGAGAGGTGGAGATGGCTCATCCACAGGAAGTTCTGCTCCATTCAGAGAGAGGGTGGATTTTTTATTTTTTTTTTTACCCTTCAGCTTAGCGCTGTGGTATTTGCTCTCGTGCAGCCTGCAGGAATTCACACCTGAATGGGTGGCCATTTCACGCTCGGCTGCCACACATTGGGAGGAGTTTGGAGATCAGGGTGCGCTTCACAAACAGGAGTTGCGTTGTTTTCGCTCTACACGTCACCGATAGAAAGGACATAGCAAAGACGCGTTGACCGAGACCCTGACAGTAAATTACCCACGTCACTGGCAACGGGCCCAAACTCATCCCCGACAGGCTACAAACGTCACCCGTCACCTCGGGGGACCTGAAAGGCGGTTAAAAGCAAAGGACTGGAGGTTTCAGAGCCTAAGGCTGGTGCTTGGAAGGTGCAGTACTCACCCTGAGCCCTGCAGCTCCTCCAGGTTGGAGGCGTTCCACTCGGACCCCTGCAAAACAGCCACAAAACATCACCTTTCAAAAAAGCCCCAGAGCCTCCCTTTCCTCCCACCGAGGTTCTGCGATCCTCCAGCCCCGGCAAACCAACTTAGCTGCCCCCTGGGATATTGGCAGTAACCTCTGAAATGGAAACAGGGCCCTGTGGCAGCCAGAGCCACGGCCCAGCACCGAGGTGGCCTGTGCTGAACAGACAGGGACCTCCTGAAGGAGGAGACCAAACCGTCACACTCTCACCTAAGGACTCGGTTCTAGGCCAGCGTGTGACCGAGCACATCCCAAACCACCACCCCTCACCACTCTGGATTTTTAGCCACAGGGGTAAATAGCTGCAGGGGAAGAAAGTTATTATGTGTGGCACGACTGGGATCACAGCTCTACGAGAAGCAAGGCAAATCCTGACAGCTACGGGGGTGGGTACACCTTGAATCCCCCCCATACCTGCTACAAAGGGCTTAAAAAGCAGCTTCTGCCCTCAAACACCAGCACTTCCTCTGACTCTTTCCCGAAAATAAAAAAGACCCAAAGCTAACGGGCCACGGGCATGCTGTGCTCGTCTCCTGGGAGCCTTTGTTGCAGCTGGCAGCTCCGGTTTTGTTGGAGTACCATCTAGTGGCAAAGGATTAGACCGAACACAGGTGGTTGCTCCCTTCTGCGCAGGCTGGAGCAGCAAGCCCAGCACCTCCGGCCTTTTGCTTGACGTAGCTCTGGCCACGTCTACAGAACTTCATGGGTTTGGTCAAGAAGAACGACAGGGTGACCCCTGGGACAGCACCCACAGCCAGGCCTTTCACAGAACCACTACAGCTGGAAAAGATCAAGTCCAACCTCATCTAACTCTACCAGGGCCACCACTACACTGTATCTGGATGGATTTTAGATACATCCACACGTTCCTTTGTCATTGCAAAAACTCGCTGCTGGTAGAAACAGAAAATGAGTGTGCACATAGCGAGCTCGAGCTGCTCCACGGTGTGTCCTGAAACAGGATTGACCCTGCCAGGAAAGAACCATGAGAGCAAGTTCCAGAAACAAGAAGGCAGCTAGAAGAAAAAAAAAAGAAGGGCTTCTCAACTGCGGGATTTTACACGCAACATGGGTCCTGGAGAGGGGACCGCACTGCATCTCCTGCTCATGCAGCACCAGTCACCCCAGCACCAAATTCAGCTTCCTCTAAGCCCAGCAACAGTCAGATCACCCCCACTCAGCCTCCCGGAGCTCCTAAGGCAGCAGCTTACCAGATACAAATGATCAAAAATCAGAGAGGGTTTGTCCATCTGACCCAGGATAAGCAGCATTTCATTGTCTATAAATTCCTTGAATTCCTTCAAGTTGCAGTTCATATGTTTCTCCAGCTCGTTCCGTATCTGCAGAGCAGAAAACACAAAGGACGCCACCGAGAATTATCTCTGCTCTTTAGAAACACTCAGCGCTCCTTCGCACAACACTTGTTCTGTGCTTCATTAAAAACAGCAAGAGGGATTCGACCTCTCGGAGACAAGGAATTTCACTACATGGCATCTCTCTGGTATCCCAGGCCTCCAGCTTCAGACCTGTAAATAAAGCTTCAAATAACATCCGAATAGAAAAAAAAAATGTATTTTGAGGCCCCTGCTTCTTAAAGGTAATTCAAGAGATTAAAGGCAAGACCTTGGGGAGCAGCTAACAAAAAAAAAAATTAAAAAAAAGGTGCAACCCCTGAGAAGCAAGGAGCAAATAACAGCAGCAGAGAGAGAGATTTCCAGTACTCTCCCATTTTAAACCAACAGGACACAAACCTGCAGTCCTCCTACTGCACCTCAGCTTCAGGAAGGTGAAAGACAAAGCAGCACAGCTTTGTTCCAGCCACCGTGGGAAATGACTGTGGCAAAATCAAGGGACAATCCTTTCCATGAAAAAATTGTTCCTCAGCTCCAACCTAAACCTCCCCTGGGGCAACTTGAGGCCGATTCCTCTTGCCCTGTCCCTTGTTCCTTGGGAGCAGAGCCCGACACCCCCAGCTCCAACCTCCTGTCAGGGTTGTGGAGAGCCAGAAGGTCTCCCCTGAGCCTCCTTTTCTCCAGGCTGAACAAGCCCAGCTCCCTCAGCCGCTCCTCGCAGTATTTATGTTCTAGATCCTTCACTTATGCACTTGAAAGTCACAGACTTGTTCCTAAGGCCTTGCAAAATGCTCCCAATTTCCTGAGGAAACAGCTACAGCAAAGCCAAAGAGCGGAGCCTTTACAGAACAGTTGGAAACACACACTCAAAAGC
The DNA here is from genome assembly GCA_013396935.1 of Baryphthengus martii. Classification (NCBI taxonomy): domain Eukaryota; kingdom Metazoa; phylum Chordata; class Aves; order Coraciiformes; family Momotidae; genus Baryphthengus; species Baryphthengus martii. The sequence continues at coordinate 20,552 of VWZK01016123.1, forward strand.
TGGTGACAGCGAGTCATACGGTGTCTCTTCCTCGGCTCAGCACCCCCTGGGAACGGAGTCTAGCAGGAAGTGTAAGAATTCTTATATTTACCTCCTTAGAAGTCACATTTTCCAGGTCTTTGCTCATCATGATGCTCCGGAGTTTGGCTTTAATGAGCCGTTCCGTTCGTTCCCTTTCAGTTGGCCTGAAAAGGAAAAGGAGGAGACGTCTGCGAGCTGGCAGCAACCAGCTGGTGCAGCTGGCAGGGCAGAGAGGAGCTGGGGGGAAACGTGTCCAAAACCGTTTTTACGAGAAAAACGGCACAGAAACATTCGAAGACGTTCGTGAACGGAAAGGAAACGAACCAGCGGAGGGACAAAGGGAGAAGGGGAGACATCTCTCAAGACAAGTCAACTTTTTCTAATAAAATTCACAACTGACTTGTCAACGAAGAGAGCTGGAGAGTCGGGGCGGGTGGACTCCAGGTCCTGCATCGCGTTCCACTCGTTGATGCAGCTCTGGTCGGAGCCGATGCAGCTTTCGTAGTACGTGGCCCAGACCAAGGCCATCCCGCCTGGGAAGTAGTTGTACCTTCTGGCGACCTCACAGGCTTTATGGAGGATCTGTAAAGCAGACCTGCAAGATTGGAGAGCAAGTTTAGGTAGATGTGAGCTGCAGGAACAGAGAGAGCGGGAGCTGAGAGGTTTTCACAGAGGAAGATTTCCAGCATTGTTTGCTGCAGGTTGGGCTTTAAGAGCAGCAGACTTGTTTGTACAAACTGCACCTCAGAGGCCTTCTCAAGAGCCGGTCCAAGGCAGAGGCTGAAATCTTCTCCTGATTAACAGGCAAGCCCAAGGCACAAGTCTCTCTGGGATCTAATCATTAGCTAACTCGTAAAGCCAGACCAAAGGAAAATAAAGAACATGGACAATTTTCAAACCACCTTCAGCGAGGAGTCAAAGGCATATTCACCAGCATTCTTGGCCCCTGACACACTCCAGGGACAAGGCCCAGATTGGGTCATTTGTTTTTGCAAATTCCAGCATTACTTTTTCTTTCCTTCCCTCCTCTTTTTTTTTTGTCCCTTTTTTTTCTCCTTTTCTTTTTTTTTAAGGCTCTACTCTGAAGATGTCACCGCACTGAACACATTAACCACATCTAAAGCTGCCAACAGGAGGGGCCGAGTTCAAAACTGACAGGAACAAGAGTTCCATTTGTTTCTCTACCAAATCACTCCTCAAACAACATCCTTCTCCACATCTGTATCTTCTCCCTACCGGATACCACAAGGAGAGGGATCTCTCAAAGCTCCACCAGCAGCCAGCAAACTGCCCAGGCCCGAAGAGATGCAACATTTGTTCGGTGCGGGGCTGAGGAGCAGCCTCTTCGAGGAGGAATTTGCTGGCGCGGCTGCTGCTGATTCAGCCACCTCTGCTTCAGGGTTTTGGAATCTCTGCACAAGGGAGGGGTGACAGGAGCTGAAAGGTGAACGAGCACCCGGGGAGGCACGGAAAGTTTCCGTGCGGCAGGAACCCCAGCCTGGCCCCAGCAACGAGGCAGAAGACGGGGAACGCCATCGGATCGGCAACGGGTGGGTCCCGAGACTCCTCCTTCAGCCAGTCAGAAAAATATGCAGCCAGAGGGATGATGGGGGTGGGAGCCTGATGGATTCGAGTTGGTCTTTCATATTTGTTCATCTCACTGGTATCATTTCCCTTATATTGAAGGGTACACAGCTGCTCTGAACAGAAACAGAGGATCCTGAAGAAAAGGAGGCTCAGGGGAGACCTTCTGGCTCTCCACAACTCCCTGACAGGAGCTTGGAGCCAGGGTGGTTGAGCTCTGCTCCCAAGGAACAAGCAACAGGACAAGAGGAGCTGGCCTCAAGTTGCCCCAGGGGAGGTTTAGGTTGGAGCTGAGGAACAATTTCTTGTCCTGCAGGGTTGTCCAGGCGTGTCCCAGGCTGCCCAGGGCTGGGCTGGAGTCCCCCTGATCCCTGGAGGGGTTTCCAAGGTGTGGAGATGTGGTGCTGAGGGACAGGGCTCAGGGATGCCCTGGCAGGGATGGGGCAACGGTTGGACTTGATGATCCTAAAGGTCTTTTCCAACCAAAGTGATTCTATGGCCACGGTTTCAGATCAGGATTCTGACACCTGACCTGCTGACCCTGGGAAGCAGCATCTCTGCTGCAGTTCATGAAACACCAATTACTGAGATTGCTGAAGTGCAGGTTGCTTATTTGTTTGCAATTTCTCCACTGAAATACCAGCCTCTTTCTCAGTAAAGCTACTTCAACACACGTACCACATGGCCTGCACCGACACCGGCTTGAAGATGTGCATCCTCCCTGCAGTGCTCACGCTGAAGCCGCTAAGAGAGAGAGGAAAAAAACAAAATAAAAACAACGAAAAATTGTTCATCTCTGCATCACAAGGTGCACTCTACAGACAGCGACTGCAAAGCAGCTCTAGGGGCACTCAGAGGCCAAAAGAGTCAGGGATGAGGATTTGTATCCCTGATTTTCCAGCATCCTACCAAAGAAGAACGACAAGAGGACCTCCTTCCCAGCACAGGCTGCCAGGAATGGGAGCTCCACCCCTGGAGTGGGATTTCAGAGCATTCCCTGGGAGCTGCAGTTCCCAGCGAGCAGTCTGAGGGCAGCACGACGAGCACGGGCTGTCTGAACGAGAGGACCGCAGCCACGAACCCCAAACCGGGACGTCATTTGCAAAATGATGGAGAATCTCTCCTAGAGCAGCCCCCAGGCAGGGAAGGACCTTCTCATTTAGCTTTTTAAGGTGGTTTCTTACCCGTCACCATCAAGATGGATTTTAGTATCGCTCCACAGACGAAGAACCATTCCGATGGTGCAGCTTTTACTGGAAGAGAGATTGGTAGACAGGATGTTAAGGAGAGGCCACAAGGCGGTCACGCCAGCCTCCTAAATTATTAATACTCTTCAATTTTTAAAATCCTCACATCTTGCTCTAGCAATTCCTAGTAATATCTTAGGCCAAACCCACAAGGAGACAGGGAGCTGAAGTCAAAAGATCTGCTCTGGTATTAGCGTGCCGGAGAAACGGCACAGAAGCAAGATTCCACATCACCAGCTCTCTTCCCCCCCTCCAGAGGTGCCAGAAACCACTGGGAGCTTGGCCTCTTCCTCTCAGGGCAAGACAGCTCCCTAATGGGACACCACGGCAGATCCCAGCGAGCCGGCTGTAGAGGTTCCGCTGGCTGAGGCCGGGCAGAAAGGGAGCCCTGGGAGGTGGGAGAGCAGCCGCCCGCCCCTTCCAAAGAGGACCCAGGAGGCCTTTCAAAGAGCTGCTGTGCCTTTGGTTTGCAGTCCCCTGGCTGGCAGGAAAGGCAAAACCAGGTTTGATGAGCTCACCCAACCCAAAAGACGACTTTTCGTTTCAGAGAGGCAATCTGGCAAGAAAACCATCCTATAATGGAGGCCGGTAACTTTCGACTAGTAAATAATTAAGCTACTGAGAAATTAAATTTTAAAGGAAATCGGGATGCACACAGCCAGGGCCAGTTAGCAGAGAACTCAGGTTTTGTTTTGTTCTTCTCCTTTCATTTTTGAAGCCTTCAGCAGCTTCCTACAGGAGATGGAAGGATCTGACAGGCCGGTCTGAGCGCACGTGGGGCCAACGTGCACTTTAGAGCTTTGTGAGGAAAAAAAGGGGTTTTCTTAAGCACGTGTAAAAGGGATAAAAGCCACAAAAGTGCCCAACCAGCCCAACTGTCAGCAGTCAGAACGCTCCCAGCTCAGCAGTGACACTTCAGCCCCAACACGGAGCTGTGGAGTCACTTAGGGATGTCACTAATGCCAAGGGACTTCTCTATACATGAAATTTACCCTTATTAACAAATATTTTGCCTTTCAGGGGAGACATCAACTGAAATGGCAGCTGACCTTATAGCTGGGATGGATTTGTCCTAACTTTTCCATCTCTCCTGTTGTCTCAAATCAACAGCCACCAGAAGGAAATTATTGGAAGGGGGTTTCAGATTCGGTCTTGGATTTTTACAGTGGAAAAGCTCCCCCCTTTCCACTTACAGCAATGGGAACAATCTCCTTTCAAACCTTTCGAAGTGTTACGTGCTCTTATCAGGCAGAGAAAAGAAACAGCTCATTGCTGACACATTTGTTTGTTGGTTTTGGAGGCACTTCTGTTTTTTTGGTGTTATTTGGCAACTGAGCTACTCCCTCCCCTCCAAACCCAGCTGCATTGCATCATACCAGCAACAGACTTGAAGTCTGGTGGGCAGAATAAGTGCCAGTTGTGCAAACGTGTCTTCAAGAGTATTTTGTAGTGAGCAGACAGTAAATTGCCACCGATGAGGTAGATGCCACAGCCCTACAGATGGATCACAGGTGGGCAAAGCGTCCACAAGTGCCCCGAGATTTCCAAGGAGACTGAAAACTTTCTGGAATAAACCCCACCTTCTCATCCTCGGAACGGGTCACAGAACTCAACACACGTCCTTTCTCTTGCTAAAATTCGCAGGCACGCGTAAACCAAGTGCTTGGGGACAGTTTGGTGTTGGCAGGCTTTCCAGAGAAGCCAGCCCGCCTCGTTTCCAAGCCCAGCCTGCCCTCAGACATACCTCTCCTTGCTGGAAAAGTCCACGCCCAGTAGAATATTCTCTTCTGTGTCCTGTCTCCCGCTGCTGTACACGACCACCATGTACCGGACTCGGTCTGTCCACACGCTTTCCAAACGGACAGCCTAGAAAAGGGTCACCAAGTTCTGTTAACCAGCTCTAGGATAATTAGCACTTCTGTTGCTGCCTATTGTTTTGTTTTTTAAGTGTAATTGTGCCCAGAAACTTTATTTAGCTGCAGTAGGAAGGATACAGGGAGAGATGGTTCATCTTCCAGCAAGGTCAAGTTGCCAATTTGACTTGGCATGGGGTGGGGAGAAGATTAGCCTGGATTATTTGTCCCAGTTGGGAGAAATCCTGCAAAATATAACCTGGAGATTCGTTCTACACAGGTTCAACTAGAAAGTTGGTAAGAAGATGGGTCAGAGCAAAGGTGGGCTCAGAGGATTCTTCACTCACAAGCCTCCACTGAAACACATTTGCCAGGCTGGAGGGGATACCTGATGCAGACTTCTCTGCAGGGGCTTCTACAGCCTCTGCAGATTTCTTTAAAAGAGAGACCAGCCCCATTTGGATGACGTTTCAAAGCTGATTTGAGACAGTCCACCAGCATCAGCAAGCTCCTGCCTTTTCTCCTGTATCAGTGTTTGTCGTCTGACTGGAAAACTAAATCCAGCAAAACAGCCGCACTTTGGACGGACCAGTTTCCTGACTCAGCTCCTTACCTGGATGTTAAGAAGTGGGGCAAAAGAAGCGGGCAGGGAAAGGTGGTAGGGCTGGCAGCCAGCACACAGTGGAGCTGACTCTGAAGCCCAGGACTGGCCAATGCTTTTTCATCAGGCTCTGACAGAAAGCTGAGCAAGAAAACACCATTTTGTCTTACCAGTTTGATCCTGTCCTCACAGCGAAGGAGGTTGATCATCACCTGGAGGTGCTGGGGCAAATCACCTGCAGAGAAAGCAGAGGAATAATCAGAAAGGGTCTCTTGCTGCACTAAGAACGGGCAGAGTCTTGACCTTTAATGAAACTGGATGTTTCTCAGTCAAAACCACACCATTTAAGGGAGGCCGATTAACTTTGCCGGGGAGATCTCAACCTTACGGTATTTGGAAGCTACCAAATAACCTGAGCCCACCTGGGACTGGCAAAAATGATGCTACTCTTCCTGCTACAGCATCTTGGAGAAGACAGAAAGAGATGGACATGGAGGACAGGGGAGGGAGAGGCAGGAGGAACAAATCTGATTTAAAAAAAAACAACAAAAAATAACAAACCAACAACAAAGGAGCAAAGAAAAACTTTGATTTGGGAAAGACAAAGAGAGCATCGTGGGATCCACCCCCTGGCCTTACGGACGGGATGTCTGACCACGAGGACCTTCTGAGGAGGAAGGGCTGCAGGAGTGGCCCAGTCTGGGTGATGGGGCCCTTCTACCTCAAATAAAGTGCTGTTCACACAACAGGTCCCTCGGGCTCTAGAGCGGTGAGGACATTTCTGTCTGGTGAAAGCGAGCGAAAGGAACAAGGAATCGAGAAGAAAATAAAGCGAGTTCCCATCTCATAACTCAGCCATGCACTCATAACTTTCCATACGAGATAAAATTCCTTCCGTAGGATGTTTGCTGGGTATATGAAACTGCTGACAATTAAAGAAAGCCAAAGCCAAGCTTGGCATTCAAACACCCTCTTTGTGCTTGGAGTGTTTACCGAGCAGCAGACAGACAGTACCACACTGTGCCTTTCCCACACGCTCCTGCTCTCAAAACGCCCCGAGGATCCCATTTCTTCTTCCCAAACTGTCAGAGACAGAAGGCATAAAACCACTGGGTAAGCAGAACCCGCTGCCCTGAACCTTCTCCCTGCTCCTCAGCCCTTCTGTACGTTCACCGTAGGACTCCCCCACCAGTCTGGCACACTGGAGGGGACCGGGGGAAGGAGGAGCCTGTTCTAAAACCGTGATCAACTCTTACAGGCCAGGTTGTGATGAATTAACTGAAAAGGGGATTTTCTCAAAAGCAGGGAAGGGGATATAAGGAGCTAAGAAACACACATCCATCCAGAGCCCCAGGTCCTGTCAAAACATTCCCCGCTCTTATCGGCGACATCAAACAAAACCAGCAACAGGTAGTTTCAAAAGAGCAAACGCCCTCAGCGTTGGCACCGAAAGTCTCGAGCCCCACATTCTTGGAGGCTGGAAGAGCCCTCGGAGAACCGTCCCCGCCGCGCTGAATCGGCGCCTCGGGGACTACAGAAGAGGAGCTACAGCCCCGGGACTCGGCCCATCCAATTTTCCTCCCCGCAGGCCAAAGGGGAAGGCAAAGATCGAATCGCTGCAGGACAAGTGACATTTCTTCATCTCTGGAGAACGGGGACGTGCTCAGCACAGCCCCTGGGGCTCAGCACGTTCCCCTGCCTGAAAAATGCCATCACCTCTGCAGGGAATCGATCCCTACTGCGGTGACAATTGCGAGATAACGACAGAAGCTGAAACAATAACAACACGTTCCCGTTCCACTCAAGCCGGCTGAAAACCAGCTTTTACTCAGTAGGTTCTCCAAGTCCCACTGGGACAATTCCAGGAGCCATTCACCCACCCACACGTGCTCCCAGCCCGTCCACCAGCGGGGATGGGGTGAGCAGCGAAAGAGGGGGGAAAAAAAACCAAGAAGGCATTTCAGGAGGTGATTTAATCCACTACCTGCATGTTTGTGAGGATGCTGGAGGCTTCGCTGGCCCTGGGAGCTGTTTCCTTGTTGTAAGAAAAGGGCTGCGCCTTTCACCATGAAAAAGCTCTCGCTTAGGCTGGAAAACAAATGACAGAGGAAGTCAACTGCAAGGAAATATCAGCAAAATGAGTGCTCTGGGCTGTGTGCTTAGGGAAGGAAGGGCTTCCCCTCGCTAAAACACAGCAGGATTTTGCCATGACAAGCTCTTCCCAAAGTCTGACGCTGCCACTCGCGCGGCACGGCTCCAGGAGCGTTCGCGGATTATTCAGGTGTCATTTCCCACCACCCAGGAGAGCCTTGTCGGAGCTGTCAAGGGCTAGAAATGACTTTATCAGTGGATTATCAAATTCTGCAACGTCCAACCAGTAGAGGGTAAGGCTTTTGTAAAAGGACTGAAGACGAGGTTCTGAGTCACTCGGTTCCTACTCATTTCAGTCCTTGAGATTTCTTTGGAAGGCCAACCCAAGACCACGCAACCAGGCAGCGTCTGTAGGTCTGAAAGAGGAAGGGAGGGCAGAAAAAAACCTGCACATCACCAGAGAAAGGAAATGGCACCGAAACCTCGGAGGGAGCAAACAACCGACACAACAGCGAAGATTTTCACTTCGCTCGGGCAAGAGACGGCCGTTCTGGAAAACACCGCTGAGCAGAGGGCAGGGTGTGGTGTGAGCAGCTACACGACGGTATTTCCACCGAGCCAAGCGACGCACAAAGCCCTTGAAGGGAACTAGAGAGCAGGCTGAACAAAATCAGTAGCTGCACGAAGCACCAGCACAAACCTAACGGCACAGCAGCCCCAGAAACGGCCAGCGCTTCAGAAACAGAGCGGGATTGAAACCGGCATTTCCCACAAGGCTGGGAAATCACCATCCTCTAATCTACCTTTTAGCTGCCGCAGCTACTGCTGACGCCGCGCTTCCGACGCTGCTCCGACCGCGCCGAGAGCCGGGCCTGGTGACAAAGCCCGGTTTCCTGCCGCCCTGCGCTTCCGAAGGGAGCTGGTGGTTAATTACTGCCTGCTAGAGACTAAATATAAATGCTCCATTAGGGGACTGTGCTACATGAGAGTTATTTAGGCTACAGAAAATGATCCCCCAGGAGTCAGGGCTCCCAGGGCTCCCAGTTCTGCACTTTACCTGAGGGCTTTGCCTTTGGGCAGGAGCGAGGGCTAACTCCCTGCTCCACCTCAGGGGTTTTGTGAAGACAAAGGTGAATTTCACATCTTTTCAGCTCTGGCTGCAAGTTCAGCTTTTCCCTCCTCTGAGAACACAGCCGAGGATGGCAGGCAAAGCTTCCTCATTTTGCAGCTGAACCTTCCAGGTGCGAAATACCCAGAAAAAATCTGGATCGGGCTTAAAATTGAGATTTCAGCGGCTTTTAAGAAGCAAAGTTAAATTTCTGCCAAAGTCGCAGGCTCCACCAGTCATCTGAATGCCAGCAGGACAACCGTGCTCTAACAAACCCAAGTTTCTCTGCACTTACACTCCGGCAGCGCTCCCGCCTCGCTCCGCTAGCGAGCCGTGTCCGAGCAGGAGCCGCGGGGAGCTCGCTCGCCCGCATCCAAAACACCGGGCTCCGCTCTGCCTGCCCCCACGAGCCAACGGCAAGAGTTCCCGCAAAGGGGAATTTGGTTGGTTCCATAAGCCGGGCAGGAAGAGCCTCGTTTCCTTCACACAGCAGAACTCCCAGGAAAGTGTTGAAAAACCCAGGGCAGAAGTCAGACAAAGGCAGAAGGCATAGGATATTCAGCTGGGCACCAGCTTCAGGCACGCTCCTCTGTTTTTTCCAGCTAAGAGGAAGGGAACGATTAGATAACGCGTGAGGAGATAACGCACAGTATTCCCGTCCCGAGAATTCAGGGAAATATTTCTTTGGGAAAGTGAATACATCTCCCAAAGGATAGTCTTTTATCATCAATAAAGTACTGAGTGGGATTCCTACAGCAGGAGAAACCCTGGAAGAGACAAAGCTCCTTCCCAAAGGCATCGGCAGCTCCTGCGCCGCCAGTCCCGTCTCGCCCGGCGCTCTCCTCTCTTGCAGTCAGGAAATTGTGGATGATAACGCCGAATATTCCCAGTTGCAGGCAAAGGGGGAAAGCTGCTCTGCAGGAGAACGCGACTCCAGGAAAAGGACAACCTGTGGAGCACAGTTTTGGTCACCTGCATGGAAACAAAACTGGAAAGCGAAGGCAACGCACCCATTCAGAGCAGGGTTTCTGTTTTAACCCCCCGGTGCTCCCTGATTTCCACATCAATTCCCGTTTCCACCTGACCAGTAAGGGAAGAGGTGACACATCCAAGCACCTCTCCGCAGAATCTCATCATTCACACGGCGCCGCAGCGGCAACGTTACCCAAAACCACCCCACATCTCCGCTCCGGGAACGCTCTCCGCTCTCAGTCACCTCACCCAACCGCTCCACAAAACACCCGACAAAAAAGAAAAGGGAGAAAAAAAAAGCCAAGCACAATATTTCAACCCGGTGGTAAAAAAAAACCTTTTAAATCTTGCACTTCTGGTAAACAACTAAAAGTCCAGCCTTTTAAAAATAAATCTCCACAAGAACAGAAAAAAATCCTTCTGCTAAAGAACAGCCCCAACTTTTGCCCTTCAGCAGCAGTGAAATAAAACTAACTCACTAAATGCATGCCCTGGTAAGCAGCAGTTGTCAGCAGCATAAAAACGAGTGGCTTATACATACTAATTCGGAGCGGTTTTCTTTGAACAGCAGAAGCATTGTGCTGGCCCAAGAGTCAGACAGAAGTCAGTAAATTCAAAAAGATTCATAACGAGCTGTAAAACTCACATCCTTTTGCTCCTAAATCCATTTAAAAAAAACAAAAAAAAAAAAAAAGGAGGTAAAAGACAAGGTTGACCGTATATTCTGTGTGGAGCAGAGCAATCGCGGCTGGTGGTGCTACCCAGGACCTGGAGGACTTTCCAGAACACGGCGTCTTCCCTCAATATCCTGGCTTGAAAAAGCGCTTGTCCTGACATATCCCGATGAAAGAGGGCCTTTCAGGAGGGGAAAAAGCCAGCTGAGGCCAGGCTCACCATTGCCCTCCTCCAGACTTGTTTGTTTGTTTGCTCCCTCCCGCTTCGCTCCGAAGGCGGCGCAGCCCCTGTCGGCAGCTCAGCCCGGAAGGAGGTCGTATTCCCTGGGATTGGACCAGGATCGACTGCTCGGTCATGATGGAAAAGCCACATGGCACCACTGGAATAGGGACGTGACAGAGGCATTCGTCACAGAATGGCTCTGGTTGGCAGAGCCCTTTCAGATCCTGGAGTCCCAGCGCTGCCCCATCCCTGCCAGGGCACCACTGAGCCCTGTCCCTCAGCACCACAGCTCCACGCCTTGGAAACCCCTCCAGGGATCAGGGGGACTCCAGCCCTGCCCTGGGCAGCCTGGGACACGCCTGGACAACCCTTTCCAGGAAGAAATTGTTCCTCAGCTCCAACCTAAACCTCCCCTGGGGCAACTGGAGGCCGGTTCCTCTTGTCCTGTCACTTTTTCCCTGGGAGCAGAGCCTGACTCCCCCTGGCTCCAAGCTCCTGAATTTCAGGGAGTCATGGAGACCCAGGTGGTCTCCCCTGAGCCTCCTTTTCTCCAGGCTACAAAAAGGCCCCCAAAACGTAAGCAGTGACCCACAGCAAGGTCTGATGTTCCTCCAGACACATGAACATCTCCCTTCCTCAGAAGCAGCTGGGGCACCATCACACAGCAACAAAATTTGCAGCAGCCGTTGCTGAGGAGGAGGTTCTGTAACACCTCCCTGCAGGGGCAAATATCTCCCCACCTATTCCAAAGGGGATGGAAGGAAGGCAGGACGACCCGACAGGCTTCGCTCTCGTGTTTTTAGCGGCGCAGGCACCAAAGGGGAGTCTGAGCCTGCATTGTCTGGCCGAAAGGCGTGGGCCACGGCCCCGGCCCAAGAATGCTGAGAAGGGTTAGAGACACTGCAGGCCATTCACAGCGCCAGATCCGAGCCCTCCTCGAGCACAAAGAGGAGAAAGAGAAAAATGAAATCAGTCGCGAAGGCCACAAAAGCTAATTTCCTAACATAAATAGACTGCTGATGATGTGCCTCCAGCCGTTCCCGCGCGTCGGGTCCGGCAGCGATCGCCCCGGCCCCGCGCGGAGCCGAACCGGGTCGGCTCCCAGGGCAGATCCTGACCCTCGGATAATCCATCCCAGAGAAAGGGCAGGGAGAGGGAAGCGAACACCTGGGCGGGCCGGTTCCCCCGTTCCAGCCGGCTTGCGCAAAATCAGTCAGCGGAACAGCTCCCCGGGAAAGAAAATTCTAGGAATCCCCAGCACTTGGCTGGTGAAAAGCCAAATAAAATAAGAGATTGTTTCACAAGGAAAAAGAAATCCTTTTTGCTCATCCCATTAAACCGCAGAGTTCAAAAAGGCACGAGGCCGGCGGCAGCATCGCCCGGCTACGCGACGCACTCGGAACTAACGGTCCGGATCTCAGCAGCATCTCTGAGATTCCCACTGACACATGATGTCATTCCTGTGATAGCCGCTGTCTCAGGAGGCCAGGGCCAGACTCCCTCCGAACCTCAGCCTGCGCAGCTGCCCGTCCTGCTCCTGTGCGGAAACCTTCCTCTAACCCTTACGAGAGGAGCAGGCACCCCCCAGAGACTCCCAGTATCCACGTCTCCAACGTTTGCTGGGGGACTGACCCTAGCAGGAGGGGACCTTTCAAGGTCATCTGGTCCAACCCCCCTGCAGGGAGCAGGGACATCTGCAACTAGAGCAGGTTGCTCAGAGCCCCATCCAACCTCCCCNTGGGTGAACAACAACAACGTGCTTTTCCAGCCCAGGGCTCCCTCTGCCATGCAGTATCCTGGTGGCCCAAGGGAAGCCAGCTTTTCCCAAATCACTGGCTCCCTTCTTCCCCAGCACTAAAGGACCCAAAAGACATCCCGTGTCTTCCTACAAGTCACTTTTTGGGATGCTTCTGTCGCCATGTCATTGCCATAGCAGTTCCACGACCACAGGTAGGGAGGAGGCCAGCCCACAAGCTCGGGAGCACCAGGGAGGGGTCTCAGAGCCGTGGTCCAAGCCAAAGGAGAGGCAGGACGATGCCACCATCCCTCAGGCTCCTGCCACAGAGGACACAACAGAGGCAGAGCTTCCCACCCACACCCCCGGGCAGGAGTCGATCCCGCTCCCGTCCTCCTCCCCTGTCAAACTGTCAGCACATGGGCTGATCCTCCTGCCTCCCTTCCCATCAACTCCTTGGTTTTAATCCTTCAAACTATTTTCTGAAGTCACCCCACTTCCCCCACCCCGTGGTGTCTGCCAGTGAAACAAGTGGAAACTCTCCAGCGGCATCACTGGAAAAAGAAAAGGAAGGTGAATAATGGTTTCGAGGACGATGAGAGTGGCTTCCAGGCGGCGCACGCGGAGGTCGGCCAGGACACGGACAGCGAACGGCACGGGAACCACCACTGAGAGCTCGACAGGCGAAAAAACCAGCTTGGCTGCTGGGCTGCAGCAGGACTCCAAAAAAGGCAGCAGAGACCAGGGAGCACTTGACACATTGGTAACACGTGAGAAAAAAAAAAAAAAGGAAAGAAAATAAATCTAGATGGATCACGCGGGGTAAAAATCAGAGCGAGAAGTTCTAGCTCAGCCTTGACACCCCCTCTAGTGTTTGGCTGGCCAGCAGCCTGTCTTCCCAGGGGCCTGTCTGTCTTCCCAGGGGCCTGTCTGTCTTCCCAGGGGCCTGTCTGTCCTCCCAGGGGTCCACAGCAAGTCTGCGCACCCCAGAAATGAGGAGACCGCCAGCCAGGTGCAAAGCTACCGCAAGATGAAAAAGTGTTGCTACAACCTTCAGGATCATCCTTCTTTCCCCCCTCCTCCACTCCAAGTCCACCTTTTACAAGCAGAATCGCTGTGGCAGACAGAAGCTCTGCAGAGCTGGGAGGGAGATGTCCACGCTTTGAGCAGCTCCATGGGCAGCGGTCTCCGCAGGGATGCGAGCGCTGCACGTGGCTGTTTGGATGGCAGACGGGGCAAACAAGCAAGCTGGCGGTTTTCTGGAACATCTGAAAGGGACATTTTGTCCCGTTCCCTGCGTTTCTGGGTGCCTTGACCCCTGACACGAAGCCCCAGATGTTTTCTTGCCCAGTGGTCAGCGGCACGTGGCCACCTGGCCCCCAGGAACCGCCCTCAACAGCCTTTCCTGCAGGAAGGATTTCTCCCAGAAACGTAGCTGAGCTGGGGTGGGGTTGGCAGGGCCGCACAATCACAGAATTGGTCCGGTTGGCGAAGACTTTTAAGATCCTGGAGTCCCAGCGCTGCTCCATCCCTGCCAGGGCCCCACTGAGCCCTGTCCCTCAGCACCACATCTCCACGCCTTGGAAACCCCTCCAGGGATCAGGGGGACTCCAGCCCTGCCCTGGGCAGCCTGGGCCAGTCAAGCTCTGCAGGGATGACTTCTTCTGATCCTCGATAAACCTCCACAAACTACCAGATGCAGTTTGCTTCCTAATCCATTCGAGGCCAGGCTTAGGTTTGGTTAATTTTGCTTTCTGTTTTTTTTTATGTGCAGCAGTAAAGCGACTGTGCATCAGGGATTAACTGCTGCAGAGGGCTGCTTAAATGTTTGGGAGACAAAAGACTCACCCCTCTCTCCACTGAAGGTAAAGCCAGGCCTGTGAAGGTGCCCATTTCACATTCACAGAATCATCGAATGGTTTGGGTTGGAAGGGACCTTAAAGATCATCCAGTTCCAAGGTTCTCCAGAAACATCTTCGGAGCACTTGTCAGGCAGATCGCAGCTCTGATTTCTATGAGAAATCCCTGACTCACAGATCTTGGCAACCGATTATCACAGATTTAAAATCCAGAGGTATTTGGAATCCAAATATTTTTCTGACCCGGCTCTAACACCTAAATAAACAGTAACCACATCGGCCTCTTACGGAAATAAAAAAATGCTCCGGGCAAAGCCAGTACCTTCGATAACAGGGCCAGTTGGTTTGGGTTTTGACAAACCGCTGAGGTTTCATGGAAGAAAAAAAACCAAAACCAAAAAAAGAAAAGGAAAAAAAAACACCAAGGAGATTTATATACAAAGCTGCAAAGGGTCTGATCACCACATCTTCAATCTGGCAGGTCTCCTGCCTCTACTCTACCTCCAGCCAAGTCACCTCCTCGCCGCGCTCGGCCTCAAGTCAGCAACCGTTTCCTGGAAAGGCCAGACCTTAAACAAATGTCAAATAAGCTCAGGCTTCCTCGGCTCCGCCGTCTTTGAACGTCCCCACGCGACCCACCGCAAAATGGAAAGGCCTAATTATATCTCCCTCGGCTTCCAGGGCCGCACCTACGGGCCAGAAAGCTCCGGAGGAGCGAATTCCCCTGCCCATTGTAGGCAGCACGCTAAGGCAGGATGCCGCGGCCAAGCCAGGATGTGACTCAGCCTCCTGTTTTGAACAGTTCACCGAGTCGGCAGCTTCTGCCCCCTCCCCGTGAGATCTCCCACCAAAGAACCGGGAGACTCGTCAAGTACGCAACTGAGCCGCTGCCCCCTCCGAATAAACCCTCGAGGCGGCTGCCCCGGCGCAACCCGGCCCCGGAAACACGGACACCGGCCGCTCACTCAGTGCTGCCTCCAGCAAAACCTGCTCAGAAAACCCTAAGAAAGTTAAAAGAGCAAGGAGTTCATAAATAATTTTTATGGTGTCTTAGAACACGAAGCGCGACGGAGAAACACCTCCAGTCGCGGGGGGCACTCGGTCGTGCGGAGCGAAGAGGCGGCTGCGCAGAGAAGAGCCTGAGCTGGGCTGAAGTGGGACCTGCTCTTCGAGGTCCCGTTCTGAGGGGACCACCGCAGTGCCACTGAGGAACCTGGTTTATCATAGAGATTTCAACCAAACTGCCTCCTTGTCAGGAGTCCTCTGGCACGTGCCGGCCAGGATGATCATAGAAACACGGAATCCTTTTGGTTGGAAGAGATCTTTAAGATCATTTAGGTCAAACCAACACTGTCAGGGCACCACTGAGCCCTGTCCCTCAGCACCACATCTCCACGCCTTGCAAACCCCTCCAGGGATCAGGGGGACTCCAGCCCTGCCCTGGGCAGCCTGGGACACGCCTGGACAGCCCTTTCCATGGAGAAATTGTTCCTCAGCTCCCACCTAAGCTTGATGATGCTCTGTAAAGAGTTTGTCTGCAGCAATGACTCCTCCTGTGGATCACTGAGGGATGACTCAAACTCCTGCAAAGAGAGTTTTCATCAACCTGAGGGTTCCACCCAACTCCTGCAGTGAACACAAACCCAAGCCAGATCAATGCCCAACATAATTTCATGACCTTCAAAAGAGAAAATTACTTTACTTCATTAAACCACCACAACTAAACCTCAGTAACTAAAGAAACTGTAGAGAGCTGGTTGTCAGAGCAGTGTGGTGGAGCACGTCGGTTCCCAATCAGGTCATCACGTGAAACACAACGGCAGGTAGGTCAACGCAAAGTCACTCGGCGAGGTACACAGGATGGCATCGGCCAAGAGGAAGATCTCCATCCTCCTCCTCTTCCTCCACCACCGCTCTGTTCAGCAGGACACCGGATGCTCCTGACCGTGCTCTCAAGGCAGGGTCTCCACACTGCAGCAGACAGAGAAGCAGCAGCACCACGTGTGCTGTTAAAAGGTTCTCCAAATGTACTCAAAGCCCAAGTCTGAACACTCTTTCCCCTCCCAGCTGCTCTTGCCAGCTCTTCAGACCGGGGTTAGTGGTGCCAAACAAGAACAGCTCTTTCCATAACGATCTTCAGGCCTGTTCAGAGGCTGAAGACAGCTCAGAGGCCCTTCTGTAGCAGCTCAACCTCCGTCTCCCTGCAGAAGGTGCCTGAAAACACTCACCAGGCCCCGTTTCCGACCGCCACTGGAAAGCCAACAACGGCAAAGATTGCACAATGACCGGCTAAACAAACTCACTGGTGTTTGCAAATAAACCCAGTGATTATCCTGCTGCATTTGCCAACCACATCTGAGGAACAGCCAACACTCGACACGAGGCTCTGTACGACATCTCCGTTGACTTGGTGCCGGAGAGCCAACCAACGGTGAGCGATGGAAGTCCATTGGGCCGCACCAAAAAGCGATGTAGGGAAAAAAAAAAGAAAAAAAAAATCACACATACCCCATTTCCTCTGAGCAGCCTGCTTGAAAAAATCTCAGCTCTGCTCTCTGTCTCCCCGACTCTCGATACCATCTTCTGGGAGGTCGGCGTGAGCCAAGAGCACGCCGCGGCTCCGCGATAAGGTGGATGCACAAGGCTCGTGTCGAACTCGGCACATCCCGGTCTTGTCCAATTTCAGGTTGTGCTGATCTGCACATGTGCGCATCTCCCTGGCTTGACAATCCTAGGCAAGGCTTCCAGTACAAGGACATCATTTTCTTAAGCCAGCAGACAGAGTGGGAAGAAAACAAGCTGGGTTTAGGGCTGTTCTACCTCAAACAGGACTAGCACCCTCCAATGCCCAGCAGTCTCCGTTTACTTGGGTTGCACCACTTGTTTAGGTAGACTTAAGAGACTGGGAGAAGAACAGGCTGGCGAAGGAAAAGGAGAGGCATCATGAGGGGGACAGGAGATGGGAAGCTACCCTAACCTCTCCCTATAAACTATCATTTTTATCCTTCACCAGTACAGCTTCAGCAGCACTTCCCTCTTACTTGGGATGAGGGGCACTGGGCACAAACTGGAACCCAGGAGGTCCCACCTCAACATGAGGAAAAAAAATAAACCCTAGGAGGTCCCACCTCTTTGCTGTGAGGGTGACAGAGCCTGGCCCAGGCTGCCCAGAGAGGCTGTGGACTTTCCTTCTCTGGAGACTTTCCAGCCCCACCTGGATCTGTTGCTGTGTGGCCCGCCCTGGGTGATCCTGCTCTGGACTCGATCTCCAGAGGTCCCTTCCAACACCTACCAGTCTATGATTCTATTACATACTCCCCTGGAGTAGACAGAACCAGGCCTGCAGTTGGATTATTTGGGTGAGATGTCTCAAGGTCCCACGGGTGCCAAAAAAAAAGCGATCGAGCCACAACATCCCCCGGCTGACGAGCGCTCGGGATGGGGAATTTCAGCAGAGCAGATAACTCAGAGAAACGGGCGTGGGAGCTTCTGTTGGCACCAGCTCCAGGCAGGTCAGCTCCGCTGTGAGATCCCAGGCTGTGCTCTGGATTTTTCTTCCTCCGTGAATCGTTACCCACTGGGGAGCAAATTGGGCTCTCGGCTGCCTGCTGGAAGCAGTGTGGGTGTTACCTCAGCGAGGCTGCTGCAGATCAGTTGGGAGGTGAGGGAAAAGGAAGGCTTTAAAGGACATTAATGGCTAAGAAAATGCAGATAGCAACAATACCTGGGAAAAGAAAGCTGAACCCAAAACATGTCCCCTTGGTCTATTTCAGGGTTTTGGGGAGAAACGAGAAAGAAAAGGGATTTTTGGAACAACCGAAACCATAAGGAAGGTCGGCTGCTCTTAGACCAGAGAGGCTGCTTCTAAACTCAGAACACAGATCCACTCCTCCAAGAAAAAAAAAAACCTCAGGTAGCTCCTGTAACCACACCTGACCACGCAACTCATATGAAAATCCTGGAATTTTTTGGAATGCGTGAAAATAACCTGTTTGGCACGTGGATGAGTAAATCCTGTCAGGAACACCTAAGAGCACGATCCTCCTGCATCGTTGAAACGCAGCTGGAGTCAGCAGCCAAAGGGGGTCTTGATTCCAACAACCCTTTCTTGAGCTGTTACGATCTCCGAGGGGCGCAAAGGCAGGTGCTGAGCTGCCCACCCCGGCACGTGGGGCACGTGTGACAAAGCACAGCTGCCACCTAAAGCTCCACCAAGGCTAGACCCGGATTGAAACGCTCACAGATATCATCACAGCCCCTTCCTGTGTTGGTTTTTTTTGTGGTTTGTTTTGTTTTTTTTTCCAGAGAACTCACTCGCTTGTTGGAGAAGCAGCACAATGAAGTTGAACAATTCTGCCACCCCATGGGCACCGGGTAAAGTCTCAGTGAATTCATCTGGAGCAGAAGTTGGGGCAGAATCTACCCACCTCCCCGAGAGGAGCTGCATTTATCACCTACCCTTGGCCACACGTTTTCTTCAGTCCTCGGCAGTGTTTCCCCACCGGGGACAGCAACGGCCCCTGCACAAGAGCCGTCCTGCTCCCGAGGTCTGCCTCGTGATTTCATTACTAGATTCTTATCCTGAAAATTGTACGTATGGAAAAGCAGCCCCAAGAGACTGTCAGGCAGAGGAAGCCCTTGGGTTCTCAGTATCTAAAGTCACCGCTGCAGCCTTTTACAGCAGCCAGCAGAAGAATATCAGCCTTTAAGCCCCGTCTCGCCACATCCATCCCCACGATCATGCTGCTCAGCGACGGACGCACGAGCCTAGCTTGCAAAAGGGTCAGACGGACCAAAGGTAGTCACAAAACCAAGGATCTCCCAGCATTGCCGCTGAGCTCCTTCGCAACGGAGAGGATAAAGCTGGGTTTCCTCCTGCGGCACCAGAAATAGACCAAAGAGCCCCCAGCCCAACACCCCCCACCCCAAAGAAGCAGTTATCAAACCGCTTGCTTAATACAACATGGGAAAAGCGCCAGAGTGAAGGATGTGCTGTTACTCACGACTTCAGCGGGCTCCTCTTTGAGCCCTGAATTGCACAATAAGCCCAGGACCAAGCTGGGAGCAGAACCAGAATCCTCAACGTTGCTTTGACCAACACAAAATGCCTTCTCCCAAAAACAAGCTAACGGATGGTGCCACCAACTGCCATCGAACGCCTGCACGCTGGAGACCACACAGAAATTAAACCCACGCCTCTTGCGACCCGAGTCATCGAGCACCAGCTTCCCAGAGGGGCTGTGGCCACGACAATCCCCCCCAGGACACAGAGATGGTGAGATCTGACACTTCCCTGCTCTGTAAAGGAGCAACTTGGCTTTCCTGCTCTCTGACTCCACCAGCAGGGTAAGGACAGTCCGTGCTCTGCCACCCACCTGCTGCTCCCAAAACTAAAGACTTCACATCAACTCCCTTTGGTCCTGGTCTCGGTCCATCAGACTGCGACAGAAAACCTGCTGCTGCTGGCATCTCCATTTTCTATCTTTGCACCAGTAGGCAGCCACTCATGAAATAAGGAATTTAACTCCAGTAGGCAGCCGCTCATAAAACGGGACAGAAATAAGGAATTTAACTCCAGTAGGCAGCCACTCATGAAATGGGACAGAAATAAGGAATTTAACCCCAGTAGGTATCCACTCATAAAACGGGACAGAAATAAGGAATTTAACTCCAAGCAGCAGCACGAGTGGCTTTGCTTTTACCTGAAATTCGGATAACTGAAGTAGGAAGTAGTAACAAGGAGAAGTGACTCAGCCTACTGAACCACCGTTGTGTTTTCACCCGCTCTCTCTCAGGTTGTACTTCACAGGTTAACGGGTGAGAGCTGTTGGCAACAGCAGGGTTTAGAGCGAACCCTCCACGTGATTCCTCAGAGCCCCATCAGGTCACAGCATGAACTTTATCACGCAGGAAGAAGAGAAGAGAAGCCTTCAGGATCTCAGCCCTTTCTTGCCCACCCTGCCTGAAGAAAAGAGCTCCACACAACCCCAGTATCAAAGGAGTCCAATTCCTACCCAGCAATGAGCAGAGTTCTCCTCTCCCCACCCCAGAGCGTTCTCCTCTGCCCGACCCCACGCCCCAAACTGATACTGGAAGGAGCATCCCCGGTGCTGAGCTCTCTGCAGCCCACTCAGCCCCCTCCACGCTCGGGGCCGGAGTCCTGGTGGGATCAGGAATCGGATCCAGACGGACAATTAACAACAGTAGAAACAATATTTAGAGGCCAACAGCTCTGCTTACCTCACATTTAATTTTCGCTCCTCATCGCTGCCAACCTCCAGCTGAGGAGAGAAAAGAAGGATAGAGAGAAGGTTAAACACCAGCTGTTTCCATATTAACAACTTTTTTTTTTTTTTTTTTTTAAATCCCCCAGTTTTTAAAACCATCCCCACGGGAACGGGTTGCTTCCCCGCGGGGTTTTCCTTTCTGGTGCCAGGGATCAGTGACACTCCCCGGCCATAGATGCCACCAGCGCCCGGCGCCGGGTGACAAAGGGGCTCACGGGGATCTTAAAGCTATTAGGTCCTAATCCTGCAAGCTGGTCCTGGAGCGCAGATGGGTTTGAAGATCGCCAACCGCCACGTCAGCGAGCGCGCGCACGCATCGCTCCCACGGAGCGCACACGTGAGAGCGGGACCTGGCCCGGGCGCAGGCCGCTAACCCAGATGCCGGCAGAAGATGCGTCCCCAGGGGAGGACGAGGCCCACTCGGTTGCCCGGCCATCAACAAGTCCTACATCCGCTGCCCCCACGATAAACACCCTCCCTTGTCGGCAGGCGTGTACGAAAACGGTCGCTTTTTCGCCGGGCACTGGCGGGAAGCGCCCCTGGAAGCAAATGTGGCCGCTGAGGTGACATTACTGACCCTTACACTTTATTGATTCTCCTTCAGACGGCAGCCTGACTTGAGACGACGCTCTCAGCACAAAACCGTGCTGTCCACCACCCCCTCCAGCTTCTCCATTAGCTTCTGGACAAAATTCCACACTAACGAACAACGGAGTTGGGGCCAACTGCATCCAGAGCGGACCGAAAACCAAAAAGCTCAGAGATAATTCTCCTCTTTCGGTCCTGCCCAAGCAAACAGAAGAACAAGGCCCGGGAGCATCACCCTCAGAGGACAAAGTTGCACTGGGGAGGTGGTTTGGACCTGAGAAGCGAAGCGAGGACCTCACAGATCGGCCTGCAATAGGAAAACCTTCCAACTTGCAACACGGCAGAGCCTCAGGAAGCTGGGGGAACAGGAGCCTTTAAGAAACCGTGTTCCGCGAGCACCAGCTCTCAGGGACCATTCTGATGATTATTACAACCTTGCTTAAAACCCACATCAAGTAAGGGCCACTGGAGGGGTTACTTGTTTTCAGGGGGGTTTGTAGGAGATAAAAGCAAGGAAACAGCTCAAGCTGGAAGTTTCATGAGCGCGTAGAACCTGAGTTGTTCCCCACGTCCCTAAATTTAGACTCCGGAGCGCACAGGAGCTGCTGGGTTCCATCGGTGAGAAACAAGTAACGCCAAGAAAAAAAACAAACCGACAAACCAAATGTGACTGCAGAGGCCGGATCTTCGAAATAGAGCCATTTGGAGGGGGGAGAGAGACACAAATCCACGGAGAGTGGCTGCAGCTGATGGCCAGAAACATACCAGCGCTATTTTTAGTCTGTTTACACCGGGCAGCGGCTGCGGGCAGAGCCCTGGGAACACCCCCAGCCCCGGTGCCCCCTCCAACAGGTCCCCCCTCAGCCCTAGGAGGGTCTGGGAGGTTTTGAAGGTCCCCCTCCGGTTTGTTTGGGTCTGTCACGTAGCAGCAAGGGGGAGAAAAACTTTTTTTTTTTTTTCTTTTTAAACAAGTGTGACTGTGAAGTCATGAATGTCGTCAGCTGAGGCTCAGGCCCTGAATCTGCTACGGGCTCATCTTCTGCAGAGGGTGATGGGCCTTCAGAGCCGGCTCTCGCTGCCCTGTCTAACAAAAAGCTGCAGTAAAACCAGAACAAGGTGGTGTGCAGAGAGCAATGAGGTGGAAAGTCCCTCTGGAAGCAAATCTGGCTGTTGAGGTCACTTAGAAGAATCATTTTGGTTGGAAAAGATCTTTAGGATCATCAAGTTCAAGTGTTGCCCCATCCCTGCCAGGGCACCACTGAGCCCTGTCCCTCAGCACCACAGCTCCACGCCTTGGAAACCCCTCCAGGGATCAGGGGGACTCCAGCCCTGCCCTGGGCAGCCTGGGACACGCCTGGACAACCCTGTCCAGGAAGAAATTGTTCCTCAGCTCCAACCTGAACCTCCCCTGGGGTAATTTGAGGCTGTTTTTTCTTGTCCTGTCACTTGTTCCTTGGGAGCAGAGCTCGACGCCCCCTTGCTCCAACCTCCTCTTGGAGTTGTGGAGAGCCAGAAGATCTCCCCTGAGCCTCCTTTTCTCCAGGCTGGACAAGCCCAGCTCCCTCAGACACTCCTCACCACACTCCTGATCCAGACCCTTACCCTTTATTTCCTCTCCTTCAAGCAGCCGCCTGGACCTGGCTTTAACCGTGGATCCCACCACGCCACAGTTACGAGAGGCTGTGGCAGCGTCCTCCCAATTAGCAAGGACCTATGGTCATCACTTCCCATTTAAAAAAATCTTCTAATAATTATTCACATTGACCGAAAGCCCCCAAGGAGCCCAATTCCCCTTGCAGAAAAGGCATGGGGTGGGTGCTTCCTGGGGGGATTTTGGTTTTTTCTTGGAAATTAATTTTGTTAAAACGCCCTGAATTTGGAAAAGGGTGGTTTCCAGCTTGAGGACATTCCATGCCAAGAGGGACCACTCGATGGCATTCCATGCCAGGAGGGATTGTTTGATGGTATTNCCCCCCCCCCCGTGGAGCAGCTAATCGGGGGAGTCACAGGGACCTGACAGGTGACAAATAGGATTGTTTACCTGGCGGGAGCGGGGAGCGAGCGGAGCCAAGGGCAGCCGGCATCGAAGGAACGGGGTGGAGGGGCCGGGAGGGAGGGATGCACAGGGAGCATATGCAGAGAAATATCCAGCCTGACTTGGAGGGGAGGTGGGTTAGGAGGTAAAAAGGGATGCACGGGGAAGAAGGAAAAGAAATCAGAGAGTGCAGCTGAGTCTGGACACCGTGTGGGGCGAGAGAAGATGGCTACGCTGGGCCGTGGGGGCTAAGGCCAGCAGAGGGGTGAGTGGAGCAGAGGCAGGAGATGTTTCTGGGGCAGGAGGGGGGAAGGGGGCAGGCAAGGTGCCTGGGCTGAGCACAGAATGACAGGGAGAGCAGCGGGTACGCGATCCCGCAGCAGCAGAGCTGGGCGGGAAGGTGAGGGCAGCGGCACGATGCGGGCTGTGCTGCAGCGAGGAGTGGCCGCGGGCAGCGCAGGATGGGGACGTCGCACGGGGACATCGGGGTGGAGCAGGACGGCGCGACGGCGACGGCAGCCGCCTCGGGAAAGGGCTGGCGGGAGCTCCCCGTGGGGCAGGAGCCGCAGCAGGTGCTGGGTCAAGTAGAGCATCCCTGGGGCGGGAGGTGGCGGCTGTGGGGTGTCCGGGAGGGAGAAGGTACGGGACCAGCAAGCCCAGCAGCTCCACAAAGACATGAACTGGGGATTCATCTGGCAGGGAACAGCAGGGTGGGCTGTTCAGGGGTTCAGGTGAATGGAAGGCTGGAGAAGGGACAATCATGGGGGGAAACTGCAAGGAGTGGACAGCCAGAGTGCAGTGGGGCACAGGGAGGGGACGGCTACACTGTCAAGGCCTGATTCAGCCCAGCACCATCACAGGGCTGGGGGCTGAGCAGCGTCGGGCAGCTGCAAGGAGAAGGGGCTGGGATGGCTGGGGAGCTGTGAGGGGCTGAGCTGGGGCCAGGAGCAATGGGAGGGGGCCAGGGAGCTGTGAGGGGTTGGAGCCGCGGACTGGCGGGGGGCTGTGAGGGGATGAAGGCAGGGGGCAAGCTGCGACAAAGGGTCAGGGAGCTGTGGGGCTTGAGGCTGTGAGGGGAGAGATCCTGTGAGGGGATGGAGCCAGGGGCTGAGGGACTGCGGGAGGGTGCGAGGGGATGGAGCCAGGGGCTGGCTGGAGGATATGGGAGTCGAGTCGGGGGGGATTGTGAGGGGATGAAGGCAGGAGTTAAGCGGCTGTGTGGGACCAAGAGGCTGTGAGCCTGGAGATGGAGCCAGGGGCTGGGGGTCTGGGGAG
>VWZK01016123.1:44724-77409 GCA_013396935.1 Baryphthengus martii
CTGGGATGGACCGGGATGGGGTGACTGGGCGGTCACAGCCCGCACCCCACCGGGGGTCCAGCGGTTCCCCACGGGGCGATCGCGGTCTCCGCTGCCCCTCAAAAAGTGTCGGTAAGGTCTGAGCTTCTCCCCACCCGCTAAAGCACCCGGAGGACTTCGGGGTGCGGCAGCAGGGAGCGTCCCTCAAACCGGCCCGAAGAAAGTGCGAGGGGTCAGCGGTGCCAAAAGCAAGAGGCAGACGAGTAATGGGGTAATTAGTGTAAGAGGCTTTGCTGATTGTATGTAAAGCCCTTAACAATTCAGGCCGTGGGGTGACTGCCTTTCCCCCTCCGGCCCCACCACGCTGCACAGGGCAGCTCTGCCAAGGGGGTCCGGGGCATCCTCTGCCCAAGAGCAGCATCCCTGGGAGGATGTGACCATGGGACAGCACATGCTGGACAAGCCTCCTCTTCCATGGCACCCAGAGCGGGATCCCCAGTGGCGGCTTTTCCGGCTGCCACCCTGGAGAGCTGACCGGGCATGGATGGGATCAGTCGCTCACTGATGCTACTGCTCCTGCCTGGTCCAGCTCCCATCACAACGATGCTCGAAGCTTTGGGTCAGAGAAGTGTGCGAGCGCTGCTCCGATACCAAAAGCATTACAAGTACCAGGTGCCTAAGCCCTCAGGCACTCAGGCTTAACCCTCCTGTACCATCCCTGTTGACCTCTCAAAATAAAGCATCCTTCTCCTCCAGCCAGCGTCCGCCTGCCTGTGCCATTCCTCTGCCCTTCATGGGACCGAATTCCCATCGCCTGCGGTGGGTCTTGCTGCGTGGCCAAAACCCAGGGCCCAGGACTCCAGAGACGTGTCCACAGCCTGGGTGTGCAGGAGATGAGTTCTTGTCTCTCTTATCCTCGTTACCTCTTGCTTTAGGCATGGTAAAATCCCTGATTGTAGCCACTCTAACCCACATGTGCTTCCAGGGCTGCCTCCATCGCTGGTATCCCGGCTGTCAGCCCAGAACCCAAAGTTGTGGCGTTTGTGAAGGGCGAAGCAGCTTAGAAATGAGAAACGAAGCCGGGGGGGCTATTGGGAGGGAGGCGATGCCATTTCTCTTTTACCACATGAAAACTGAGACCTAGGCAACTGATTTTCCCAGATCCTGCAGGAATCTAGTGGTTGGGGAGTCCCATCCCCTCATCCCCATCTGCCAGCACCCATTGGGACAGCCAGCGGTCACCATGGTGACAAGTGTTGGTGATGGCGTTTTGCCACGGACGGCGGTGACCCCGTTTTCTTCCCAGAGGAGAGACTCCAGGGCCGGTTGCCAGCAGCACACGGGGTCTGGCACGAGGGACTCCACCTCCCCAGGGCTGGAGCAAAGACTTTGGCCCCAGTACCCGGGGGTGGGCCGTGGCTCCGCTGTCCTTGGCACTTAGACCTTGCCCTGCGGTTTACTGGGCTGTAAACACGCTGCTCTGCGAAGGTGGCTCGATAGAAGTCTCTCAAAACTGCAGCAGCTGCCCCAAAGACCGCATAATTCTGCAGGTAAGTTGGTGAAAAACGTGTGTTTCTGTTATTTATGGACCAGCAAGGTGGGTACCTACGCAGCGGGAGCCCGGGGTGAGTCCCTGGGGCTGCAGGTAGAGGAGGCAGCCCTGGTTCTTGGGTTCACACCGGCCACGGATTGCAAAGCAACAGCAGATGGGAAGCAGCCCGGCTCTGCCGGTGCTTTGCCATCCCGATGACTCATCCCTCCATCCCAGCAAATGTCAGTCCCGCTGCGGGCTGCCTTTCGCAGCAGAGCCGCTGCGCTTCACCTTATCCGCAGGAAACCGCGGGCTAGAATTTACTCCCGGTCCCAGGAGCAGGGCTGTGTGCTGCGGGTATCTCATCCCTCCTCCTCCCCACGCGCTGGTGGCTGAGCATCCAGGAAGGTGCCCCAGGCCGAGCTGATCTGCCCTCGTACCCCCAGCCCTTCCCCGAAGCCGTCCCCGGCCGCTCTCTGCCTGGATGATGACCACAGGGCTTTCTCCAACCTGCAAGGCTGGAAAACCGAGCAGCTCCGAAGGCAACGGTGACCTGAGCAGCCATCCCCGCATCTATGGCTCCCTGAAAAACACCCACTGATTCCCGTTGCTTTTATCCATCCTCACCTCCACCTGGACACCCACCCCATGGGTCCTCAGCCCGTGTCAGGAATTAGGAATTCCCTGGAGCAGGGTTGGGTCGCTGGGCACAGAGGGCTCAGACCATCCTGCGGGAGATGGAGCGCGTGGGTAGCTGCTCCCACCTCTCCCCAGCTGCTTGCCCTTGGCAGACTGGGAAGGGAGGAAACTTCTTCTGGCCCTGTGGCCGGGAGGCTTTGCCAGAAATGCAAACAAATGCACCGAGAGCAGCTCAACCTGCTCCCTGCCGCCCAGCTCCGTGCAGCAGCAGAGCCAAGGCCAGGCCAGGTCCTGCAGGAGCTGACATTCTCCCTCTCGAGAAGCCCCAGCTTATTCAAGAAGCTCCTCAGCCCCAGAGCTGCCCTTCCAGCGTTTCCCCCCCCCCAGCAGGGAGCCGGAGCCATGCGCGTGGCCGTCATCGGGGCCGGGGTGATCGGCCTCTCCACCGCCCTGTGCGTCCACGAGCAGTACCACGGCCTGGTGCCCTCACTGGAGGTGGAGGTCTACGCAGATCGCTACACGCCCCACACCACCAGCGACGGGGCGGCCGGCTTGTGGCAGCCCTACGTGAGGGACCGCGGTAACCTGCAGGAGACGTAAGTGAGGAGGAGGGGAAGGAGGAGGCAGCAGGTGCCATGTCCATCGAGCATAGCTCCGTGGGGGTGGCACAGCCACCACTCTTTTCGTAGAATCATAGAATCATTGTGGTTGGAAGAGATCTTTAAGATGACCAAGTCCCAGTGTTGCCCCATCCTGCCAGGGCACCACTGAGCCCTGTCCCTCAGCACCACAGCTCCACGCCTTGGAAACCCCTCCAGGGATCAGGGGGACTCCAGCCCTGCCCTGGGCAGCCTGGGACAGGCCCAGACAACCCTTTCCAGGAAGAAATTGTTCCGCAGCTCCAACCTAAACCTCCCCTGGGACAACTTGAGGCCGGTTCCTCTTGTCCTGTCACTTTTTCCCTGGAAGAAGAGCCCAAATGCCCCTTGGCTCCAGCCTCCTGTCAGGGAGTTGTGGAGAGCCGGAAGGTCTCCCCTGAGCCTCCTTTTCTGCCCTGGCCCTGCTGGCCCCACTATTTCTTTCATCACAGGCTCTGGAATAAAGAGACGTTCGATTACCTCCTCGGGCACCTGGGCTCAGCAGCAGCGAAGGAAATGGGACTTTTCCTAATTTCTGGCTACAACCTGTTCACGCAGCCGGTGCCGGTAAGGAGCGCGTCGCAGCCGGGGCTGGGAAGGGCTCCAGCTCGGTGGTCGCCCGGGAGCGAGCAGGGCTCTACTTCTTCCCAAATGACGTTCTGACAGCTTCCAAATCCTTCCAAGTTTGCCTTGTGACGGTTTGCCCAGGACACAGTGTTTTCTGTGCCAAAGACGCACTATTGATAAGAAGTCCCCTGAGGGCGGGAGGTGGCAGAGCCTGACTGGCCATGCTGTGCTGCAGCTGCCCACCCTCCCGTGCTGCTCTGAGGTGGGCTCTGTCCCCCCCATGGCTTCTGTCCCACGATGGGTGATTCGGTTCCTTAATAAGCTTGGATCTTCCTTCCTTCTGCAGGACCCAGCTTGGAAGAACATCGTCCTGGGATTCAGGAACTTGACACCAAAAGAGCTGGAGCTCTTCCCTGGTTACAGGTATTTTTCAGGCTCTTTTCCAGAGAGTTGCTCATGTGCTTTCCCCCGGGCAGGATGGGTATGGCTGGACGGTCCCAGACACCTCCCCATCGAGGGGTGGTGAGGATGAGGAACTGTGAGTGCAGAGGTGGCCTTGCCACGTTACAGCTGCTTCCCTTACAATACGTAGCAAACACTTCAAACAAACTGAAAAAGCAGCACCCCAGCCTATCTGAGGGGATGGGAGCAGGAGTGTGGGGAGGAGCGGCTGAGGGAGCTGGGCTTGTTCAGCCTGGAGCAAAGGAGGCTCAGGGGAGACCTTTGGGCTCTCCACAGCTCCCTGACGGGAGCTTGGAGCCAGAGGGGGTTGGGCTCTGCTGCCAGGGAAAAAGTGACAGGACAAGAGGAAGCTGCTCAAGTTGCCCCAGAGAAGGGTTAGGCTGGAGCTGAGGAACAATTTCTTCCCATCCAGGGTTGTTCAGACCTGGCCCAGGCTGCCCAGGGCAGGGCTGGAATCCTCCTGATCCCTGGAGGGGTTTCCAAGGCGTGGAGCTGTGGTGCTGAGGGACAGGGCTCAGTGGTGCCCTGGCAGGGATGGGGCAGCGCTGGGACTGCAGGAGCTCCAAGGTCTCTTCTGACCAAAATGATTCTGTGATTCTAAACCATTTCAGCCCCTCTCTTGCTTCACCAAATATTGTCAAACTTGAGGAAGAAAATGAGCAGAAGGTGTTTTACGCTGTAAATAGAGGAAAAAAAGATCAGGCACTTGTTGTAGAAGGGGGAACTGGGATCCTGGAGCTTCAGCAGCCTTGGGAGCAGCAGGGCAGGAGGTGGCTGCTGGTGGGAAGCTGCTGTGGGTACTCAGGGCTTCCTCTCCTCGTCCGTTTTCAGCTACGGCTGGTTCAACACGGCGCTGATGCTGGAGTGCCGGAGCTACCTGCCCTGGCTCAGCAACAGGTGAGCGCGGAGCGGCCGCGGGGCTGGCACCGGGACCGGGCTGGGCCAGGAGAGCTGCCGCTCCCCCCCTCCCCAGGTTCTCCGGCCGGCAGGAGCTGGGAGGCAGGTGCGGATTTTCATCCTGGATCCTTCTCTCGTGCAAAGTCGGTGGCCGAGTTCAGGCCGCCATCAGCACTGATGGATTTTAGGAAGCCGCCCCGTGTCCTGCTGCGCTTCTGACCTGAAAGGGCTGGTGGCCTGACAGCACCCACAGGGGACAGGAGCACCCTGCTCTGCTACCAGCAACCCTCCCCCTGTGCCCGCAGCAGCGCAGGGCGAGGGATGAGCCCAAGGGGAGGGGAGGCAGGGATGCATCTGTGGGAAGCGAGGAAAAGCATCTGGAATTCCAGCTCATTGCCCCAGTGGGATAACAGACTGTGCACTTTAACAGGGAGCCCGATTTTGCGCCAGAAGAATTAAAGTAGTGGGATTCCTGGAGCTGCATCTGAGACCTTTGGGGATTTTAGCTGCGGGGGTGATTTGGGGCTTGGTTTTGTTCTTGTTTCCACCATGGAGTGGGTGCCCCATCCGTGGCAGGAGGGCTGGGCTCTGAGGCAGGGCTTAGCAGGACTCACCACCCTCAATAGCTCTGGGTTAGTGACTGGAGACCGTTGGGAGCCACCAAGAAGACCGGGGCCACCGAGAAGCTGTTTATCACGAGGAGCAAGAAGCCCAGCCTACCCCGGGGATCAATTACGGGCGCTAATTTGAACGGTGCGTTTGCTTTTAATTTGCTGCTCACATGTGAACTCGTTCTTCCCAGGTTAAGACAGAAAGGAGTGAAGTTTTTCCATAAGAAGGTGGAATCTTTCCAGGAGGTAAGTGACGGTGTCGTGCTGGGGCAGAGCGGGCACAGCCCCGGCCTGGCGTGGAGGGCACGTGCTGCTCCAGGAGGTCCCTTGGCAGCCGATGGGCCAGGGTACAGCGGCAACATCTAGGAAACGAATTCTACTGGGGAAGATAAAGGCTCTTGGGCACCAAGAGATGGCTGAGAGGGGACAGGGCGGCTGAGCGCCGCCGCCGCCAAGCGTCGGCTTCTCCTTAAACTGCAAACGTTCTCCTTGGCCACGCACACGGGGGGCTCGGCGGGAGCCGTGCCGGGGAAGCCGAGCTCTGGATCCGGCCCTTGTGGTTTATTCGTGACCAGGCCGTCGGACCGAGGATTTGGCTCGGCTCCGAGGCAGGAATCTCGCGGGCAGCGTCTCTGCGCGTGCTGCTCACCGCGCCGCCTCTCTCTCTCGTGAGATGTTCGCCCAGGGCGTGGATGTCGTGATAAACTGCACCGGGGTGCGGGCGGGAGAGCTGCAGCCCGACCCGGAGCTCCAGCCCGGCCGTGGACAGATTATAAAGGTGAGGTGGGTGCAGGGATTGTGTCCCAACCTCTTGTTTTCTGGGGGAGTCATTCCTTAGCCACCTGATGAGATTCCCAGGAAAGGATGGTCGTATACAACCCTCATATGTGGGGTGGGCAGAGCGGAAAACCTGGATCCCGTTCCCGGTTCAGCCGTGGGGACACCCCGAGTCTCAAGGGTGAAGGCAGGGGGAGGCCAGAGGTATAATGCTAATAATAAAAGGCATCGAATCCTTGGGAGAAGAGAAGGATTATTTGGGGAAACACAGACTCACGTCAGGTAGGAAGCTCCTGCACTTGCCCTCCTGTCTCCCCCGCTTCCCATGGCAGCAGCGCAGGGAAACCGGCACCGTGGTGCACGTGGAGCTGGAGCAGGAGGGAGGGCACCAGGTGCAGAACCCGGGGTCCATGTTTGCTGAGCTGTCCGTGTCCCTCCCACCACCTCCCTCCCCAAGTAGCGACCCTGCTCTCCAGCTCTCCCTGACCCTCTCCCCTTCATCTCCCAGGTCCTGGCCCCGTGGGTGAAGCATTTCATCGTCACTCACATCACCGACTCCGGGATCTACAACGTGCCGTACATCATTCCGGGGTAGGTGGCGGCAGGTGGGTGGTAGCGACGCTCTGCTGTGGGGGGTCAGCCACGCTCTGCTGTCAGTACACCCAAAACCACCACCTTGGACGCATCTCCCTGCCGAGAAAAGAGCAAATCCCACCAAAGCAGGATGCCAATCCCAGCCAGGTCCTCAAAAGAGCCAAACACTGACAGCAGGGCAAATATTTTGGGGGAGATCTTGTGGTTTCACATTCGTACCCATCTGGTTTTTTATCCGTGGCGTTGGCAAAGTTGCCATACGGCAGCTTGCTGTGGGCAAAGGCATTCCTGGTTCATGTTCCCATGCAAACCAGTGGCAGGAATCCTTTGTACTCCAATAAAAGCCTACCCTATAAAGTCAGCCTTCCCCTCGCCGTCACCCTGAGCTGTGCCTGCGGCTGTTGCCGAGACGTCTCCTGGTGTATCCCATTCGGTTTAGCAAGAACCGGGGAGGAATCCCAGGGGAAAATGTTATTTCCCTGTCGCCACAGATTTGGCGGGGCGGGGGCAGCTGGAAATGAGATCCTGGCCCCCAAAAGCACCATCTGCAGAGCTCAGCGAGCGGCCGTGGCTGTGCCCGGGCAGAGTCCGGCTTCCAGCGCTTCACTTGCCCTTCCCACCTGCTTCCCACCAGTCAGGGGAGCCGGGATCTGTTAGAGACGGCAGCGAACGCACGGCCCCAGGGAGCTGAGCTGCGGGATAAACAAACATACATCTGCTGTTCGTCCCACCTCTGTTTCCTCCCGAGAGCAGCCACCTACCCGGCCTTGGCAGCGGAGAGAGGGGTCTGAGCCGTAGCTCGAACGCTGCCTGCCTGGCGCTTCCTCTTGCCCTGATATTTCAGGACTAGGCGCTAAGCCACGATGTCAGCAGGAGCTTTGAGAGCTCACAGCCCCCAGGCGAAATATTTCAAGCGATTTCTGACCGCGGGCCCAGCTCCATAAGAATTCCTCTCCCCGTGTTTATTTCAGCCTGAGCTGTCAGAGCTGGGCAGCAGGCTGGCTCCCAGAGGAAGCAGCCAGGTCCAGCCCTCACGCAGAGGACACCTCAAGCTCGGCCCCCGGGGCTCCCCTCCCGCACACCCCGACATCCAGCCCTTTGGTCTTTGTGCTTCCCAGAGTTCGAGGGAGGTTCTGGAAGGAGCCAGAGAGTACAGACACCCCCAGCCCCCCTCAGACTTAACCTGCCTCTTGTCCTCTGCCACTCCACAGGAATTTCGGGGTGGCAGCAGCAGAAACCTGTTCCTTTGTGTTCCCCTCTGCGGGCATCTCGTTCCTTCCAGCCATTCCCTGGGCAGGCAGGAAGAGCCCTGCTTGATAAGAGATGAAATGAGCTGTTTGCTTTGCCTAGAAAAGGGCCCTTTGGCGCTGATGGTGTTTAATGAACGACTGGCTCCTGAGCAGACACGCAGGCACCGCTCTCGCCGGCTCGGCCTGAGGGTTTCTCTGGCAGGAATACGCGACAGGCTCCGGGTGTAGCGGGATCTGCGCATCGCTCGCATCCAGAGCCCCTCTGCGGCTGCGGAACGCTCACCGCCCTTCACCTCCTCTGGCTTTTGGCGCAGGAGCGAGTTCACCATCTTGGGAGGGATCAACCAGCGCGGCAACTGGAACGAAGAAAACAGCGCCCAGGATCACAAAACCATCTGGGAGAGCTGCTGCAGGCTGCTTCCCGCTCTCCAGGTGGGCGACGCGCGATCCCAAACCATTCTGCCCGACCTCCCGGCTCGCTCGGTGCCGCGACGTTCGGCCGCCGTGGGGCCTGATGGGCTTTTGCTTTCAGAAAGCCCAGATCGTAGAGGAGTGGAGCGGCTTGAGACCGACGCGCCCCAGCGTTCGCTTGGAGCGGGAGACCGTCCGCCACGGGCACGGCCAGGCAGAGGTACCGCCCGCAGCCCCCGACGCCGAGGGTCATTAAGCACCGTGCTAATTGAGCGGCGCGGCACCACCAGCCGGCCGACGCCGGATCCATCCCCCGGCCGCGCTGCCCGGCATCCATCGGCCCTGGCTCCATCTCCTCTCTAATAACGGGTGAAACTTGGAGCCGGATTCAGGCCTGTGTCAGAGATAGGAAGTTTTTGATGGATTTTATGGGGAGAGGGGGCTGGGAGCGCTCCTGATGAAGGAAAACCTTAAGAAAAACAGGGATCTGTTGGAGGAGGGCCAGAGGAGCCCCAGCAATGCTGGGAGGGGAGGCCAGGCTGAGATCTTAGGATGGATCTGAGGACACTTACAGGCGCTGTCGCAGCTCCTCGCTGCCCCCAACCCCCGAGGGCTCCGGCGCAGCTTTCCCAGCACCAATCCCATCTCTTCTCCCCCAGGTGATACACAACTATGGCCACGGCGGGTTCGGCATCACCATCCACTGGGGCTGTGCCCTGGCAGCAGCCAGGCTGCTTGGGAGCATCCTCCAGGAGAGGAAGCTGACCGGCTCGCCTCAGCCCCGCTTGTGAGCCACCCGCTCAGCCGGGATTATCGTGACCGTAGCAGTTCAGAAATCACAGCAGAAAAATGGAAATTACACAGTGAGGGCCGCGGGCCGCCCGAGCCTCCCGCCGGCTCCACCGCCGCTTCGTAGCGTCTTGTTTTCGGGTTGCCGCCGGTGCTGTCGCTTCCCTTTGCCAGACGGCCCGAGTTCCCTCCGCCCCGGCCTTGCACAACCTACCTAAAGGAAGCTCTTTAAAACAGGGGCTAATTCCCTGCGGCAAAGCGCGGTTCTGTCCCGGGGATGGGTCTGCCAAGGGCAGAGTCTGGCTGAAATCTGGCCAGGCCTGCTGCTCATCTGCACAGGATCTGAAATGGAGCCGGTGCCGCCCGAGGCCTTCCCCGACCGCCACAACCCCCAGAGCGTCATTAGATTTGCAGCCTTCCCCCAGGGAGGAAAAAGCTCCTTAGTAGGAAGAAGCTCCGGAGCTGCCGAGGAAGCGGCGATAGCTCCAGAAGCAAGCGCTTCTGGTACGATCGCTTCTCGTCCCTCCGTGCCAGGACAGAGCCCGGGGGCTGTGGCACCTGGTTAGTGTATCTGGCGCTGGACAGCGGCGGCTGCCTAAAATGGGCTTTCCAAATGATGTTTTTAGCAACCAAAACAACACGTTCCAGACCTGGGTGCTCGCCAGGCTCTATAGATAGCGGCACATACGCAAAATAGCCGGTCCCGTCCCGAAAACTCCCACAGGCCTTTCGGTTTCTCATCTCCTCCAGCCCTGAGACGTGGCTTGGGCAGCAGCTCTGAGAGAGGGGCTGTCTCAGGGCTGGTTGTGCCCCACAGAGGACCTGGGGAGGGCTCCCAGCAGGGTGTGAATTTTCCAAGGCGTTCTGTGAGGCCACTGGGGATCCAGCGCACCCTGGCCCAGGCTGCCCAGAGAGTTGTGGAGTCTCCTTCTCTGGAGACTTTCCAGCCCCCCCTGGATCTGTTCCTGTGTGGCCTGCCCTGGGGGATCCTGCTCTGGCAGGGGGGTTGGACTTGATCTCCAGAGGTCCCCCCTTCCAACCCCTGCCATTCTATGGTTCTGAAAAGAGTTTGGCTTATTTTTTTCCATGCCCTGGGTCTTTCCTGCTCTAAAACAGGATCACAGAGCGGTTGGGAAGCACTTGCCTCCAACCCAAAGTCCAGTAGTCATCCTGAGCCCCACAGACAGCACCTGCCTCGCTCTCCTCCGCAGATAAGGCAACTGGTTCTTACTGGGATGCAGCTTCTGTGCTCACCTGATGTCCCACAGCCACAAAGGGGTATAACCAAGAACAGGACAGGAAAAAAACAAAACAACAAAAATAGCTGGAGGAAATTCACTACTGATTGCTGGAGAAGCCGTTCGGTGAAACAGCATCTACCTGATTTCACTTACTCCAGAGCCGAGCTCTTAAGGACCACGGTCTGCTCCCGTTTGCGCTGCTGGGAATCCCAGTCCAAGGAGCCGGGTTCGGAAGAGCCACGCTGGGCTGGCAGGGGGGCACCAAACCATCGCGTGGCTGGCAAAAAGGGGTTGATTCTTCTGATCTTGGATCGCAGGAGCAGCTGTCCTGGGATCTTACGCGGCCTCTTCGGAAACAAACAGAAAGGATTAGAGGGGTAATTTTGTCTGCAGTCTGATTTTCTTTTTCTAAAAGGCCACCATTTACGTGCACGATAAATTTAATACTCAAATATCTCATGGGTGACGCTTTCTCTTTAGTGCCGGCAAGAACAGGGCCACAAATCCTAATTCCACAGACACATCCCAGAAGAACATTATTCCCCCTCTCCCTACGCTTCATCCCACAGGAGGAAGAGTTGTTATTCCAGGTTCTGAGCGGGCAAACAAACCTAAAAAGCTGCCGTGTGTCTCTCAGTGGATCCTCCTTTTAGAGACCAGAGCGACAGGAAAGGCATTTTCCAAAAAAACCCTGCGGGGCAGAAGAGTCAGGAGAGTGAAGTCCACTGTGGAGGGAGGGGTAAGGTCAGGGGGCAGTGGGACATCTGGGTAGAGCTCCGTTCCTGATGAGCACAAAGTGCCACCTCCAACCCCCGGCAGCAGCACATCTGAGGAAGTCCCTGCTCTCCGCAAGACAGAGCGCCAAGCTGGAAATCCAGCAAGGACCAGTCAAGTGAATCCTCCGAGAGCCAAGAGCAGCTCCGGGAGCGTTCGGGAAACCAGAATGAGCTTTAGAAATGCCCGAGGATGGCAAAACATTCACTGAAAACACGGCAGGAGGAACATTCTAAGCGTTGCTTCTGCCACACGGCGTCTTGACCCAGCTGTGAAGAACCAGATGTTTGTAAGTGACCGGACGTCCAAACAAAGATGTTGGTTAAAGGGTAGGGCAGAACAGGCAGGGTTACCCACTTTGTTGGGTATAAAACCAAAACAGGTAAAAAGGGAGTTGTCATTAAGGAGGAAATCAATCAAGGAAGCCAGACACGGGCGGAGCCACCCCCTCCCAACAGCCCTTTGTCAGCTACAGTCACAGCGTCGCAGGCGGCGCCGGAAGTTACCCGCGGGCAAGAGGCAAACGCCGGCGTCGCGTTTACTGTCCCAACGGAATGAAATGTCAAAAACCACGAAAGATCTGAGGAGAATTTAGAAACTCTCCAGCTGGAGTGATCTAGGAGGTTGTTCACGAAGCGAAGGCGAATCCCACGCCTTTGATGTCCAAACACGCACGAAACGAGTCAGATCCGTGCGGTGCCGAGTCCCCGAGCGGCACGTACCGCAAAACCAGACAAAACCTGGTAGCTGCTGACCCTTTGTGAAAGTCTCAGACAAGGTCCAAAAGCATTTTTCCTGAAAAAACTATTTATTTGTTCAACGTAAAATATCTAGTGTGGAATTAAACGATCCAATGTTGCCTCGGTAACGTCGGAACAAAAGGAGTATTTTACAAGCAGCTCGATATACACAAAAGTTTTCAAACATTAAAATGTACCCAGCTTAGAAACTGTACATTCAAACACAGGGAGACATTCACTGTTCCTTCGGCAAGCATTCCCCAAAAATAAATCCTTCCACTTGGAGAATTAACATTCCCCAGTCCGTGAATCGATCGGAGAGTCAGCAAATCTCCAAATCCCACCCTTCCATTTGCTCTCGACGTCCGATTTACCCGACTTTATTGGTTTCAATGCACTAGCTCCAGGAATTCCTGCCTCGGGGAAAAAAAAAAACAACACTCGCCGGTGTGTAAAACAATCTTTGGAAGCTTATTTTAGACACCAATGGTGCTGCCCTATTAACAAAACGTGACACATCGTGATTATTTATAGGCCGTCGCGTGATCCAAACCCTCCTCGGGTTTTCAGGGAACCGCTGAAAACGTATTTCCGTTATTGACAATTCCTGCCACACCTCAGCTCCGGTTTCCTGCTGGGTTCAGTCAGGTGAGACCAGCAGCTCCTACTTGTCCTCCTTTTGCGGCCACAAAAGTCCACGGGAGATTCTCCCGGAACCTGAGCGAGCTTTGGATCGCGCTTCAGGCATCACCGCGTCTCTCAATCCAAGAGCCAGAGGGTGACGATGCCTCGGCAGGACCGACCTTGGCGTTTACATCCAACACATTTGCAGTGCAGAATTCAGAAAGTGGAAAAAAAAATGCCTTCAGGTTTTGGTTGGCTGGGTTTTTTTTTTATACTGTACACGTCACGGGTTAAACCCAAATGACTCACCAGCACGACCCACAAACCCGTACCTGGGAAGCACCGTCCCCGCGGAACACGTGCGTGCAGGCGCGCGAGCCGCAGGCGGCGCACCCGGAGCTCACCCATCCCGCGCTCCCGAGGCCGTCGCAACCCAGTCCTTTTAGATTGACTCAAAAATAAAAAAAATAAACAACAACAACATCAACAAAAAGAAGTAGTGATATGTGAACATTAACACTGGCAAAGCAGAATTTTAACTGAAGGCTTAGTAGTGGCCAAACCCGGGCAGCAGCGAGGCTGGAGGGTGGCGCCTGGCAGGCCACTCGTGTCACTCGCTTTACACTCGTTCTGTACCTGACACCCCGTGGAATTTTCCTCCAGGACGCTGAGTTTTGGGGTGTACCCCCAACTGTAACTACAGCCAAAGGCAAGCCCACGGGGCCAGACACAGGCAGCCCGGTGTGGACAGGCACACTCACCAGAGCCTTCCCCGGCAGGAGGAAGAGGAAGGCGGTGAGAAGGGTGTCGGAAGAGTGAACGGTTCACCCCGTGCAGAGGCAAGGCAGGGATTCCAGCTCGCTGGTGACGGCTGTGGTCTGATATCTGACCTAAACCCACCCGCGTTCCTCGCTGCTGCCGTCCTGTCCGCCTCTCACGCATCCGAGGGACACCAGTCCGTCTGTCCCGAGCCGGAGGCAGCACTGAGCTCCCCCAGTTCGCAGTGCAGGTGGGAGAATTATCCAACTACAGCCTGGACAGAAGGAGGTGAAACCAAGTTGTTTGCACTGGTTACCAGCACCCTGAGAGCCCTGTCTGCTGACTGGCGATCAGCTGGAACTTGTGCTGGCTGGAGGTGGAGCCCAAACCAGCACAGAGCCGCGGCCACTGGAACAGACACTGTTCCTGGGTCACCAGCCACACCTACACTGGGATTCCCTGGGAGCTGAACTGTGTTTTTGGATTGCTGTGAAAAAGAACGTTTGCCCGTTTAGACCGACCGCTTCCAGGCTCTTCCATCGCAGCCGCCGTCACCAAGCGGTGAATGAACGGCCACGCGTTGTGGTGCCTTGTCAAACTGTCCCTTCTCTCACCAGAAGACACCCCCACCCAGAATAACAACCACCTCTTTGGCCTTTTTTCATGACTTTGGAGTTTCCTTTCAGGAATTTGGCACCTGCTTTTTTTTTTTTCAGTGCCAAGTACAAACGGCCCAGCAGGTTTCAGAGCATCCCACTGGCTACAGCCCTGCAAACCCCTGCGAGACAGCTGAACCTCGGCTGTGTCACCCAAACACGGGCTGGGTGACACCTCTCCCTGCCCCACAGAAAAGGGGCCTGCTGCCCAGAATACCTACAATACTCTACTGTGAAGAAACGTGTCGCACGCTCACCTACGCTTACGTGAGACAAGTGACCACAGACACTACAAAACTGTATTGCTTCCCACAGCCCAGTGATGAGCGTTCTGTCCACCTCACCGACATCTGGTGTGCGCTCCACAGCCCGGAGGTCCTGGAGAGAAGGTGAGATGTGGATAAGACGCATCTTGGGTTCCTTATGCATCTCCTGGCTGACTCTGGCACCTGCCTTCTTGCACAGTGACGGAATTCTGACAGAGACGACAAACTTTTCGTCACCTGGACTTGGCTACATTCTCCAACAGGAGCAGAACCACCAACCTTTAGGTGTGACCTCTGAAGAAGTTCCCTGTCTAAGGACGGTTGTGGTTTGGCTCTCCACGTGGTTTTTGTTCATTTAGGACATTCTTTTGTCACCAGCTTAATGTTACAGTCCACATACAATCAGCAGCTATCGAAAAGTTCTGCCCAGCTTCTGTTGGGAGACACCTGGAAGCGGCTCCATCCGAACTGCTCCAAGCAGCTCTTCAGACTGAGGTGTTTTTATCACAGGTTTTGGCTACACTGCTGTGAAAACGGGCTCGGCCGGACGGAGCAGAATCATCCCTGGACCCGTGCAGGAAACCACAGCCTGCAGCTCCACACACACACAGACACCAGTATGGCCAGAACCGCCTTCGCCAACAGACGGAGCGCTTGGTGATCCCGGCAACGTGAGAAAAGTCAAATGCTGCTCCAAACCATCAGGATTTCAATTTCTTTCCATCTCTGCAACAAATCCCACTCCTCACTGACTCAAACTACCTGCCTTGAACGGCAAAAACATTCCAGAAAATCCTTTCTGAGCAATTGGCACCTGTGAGTTCTCAAGGAACAGAACCCATGAGCAGGGGACCCGGGAAGCATCGGCTGCTTTGCCGTTCCCACATCATCTCGTTGGCGTTGTTGACTAAAGTCAGAGTTGACAAATTGGCCAAAAAGTGCAAGGCAGGCATCTAATTCCTAACACTTACTCCGGAGTGTGTGGAATCCACCGTGTGCTACGCCAGGTACACAATAAATATTAACTGTTTGTTTTTAGGCATCAAGAGGACATGGGTTTAATGAGAGCTTAGACTCAGCTGCATTCAGGTAGCGATTGGCTCGACACGGGACGTTTGAAGCTGAAGAGCTGACCATGCAAGCACAACGGACTTAAAAACCCTCCCTGCTACACGTCACACGGTACCTGGATCCGATGCCTCTCAACACAGAAGGAAAGTTTTAATGAGTGTGAGCAAAGAGCAGCAGAGACACGATTCGCTTGAGTTCAGCCCCAAAGCTCCTGCGGTTCGTCAGGTGGCGTTGGCAGTGACGGGATGGTCGGCTTTCTATGCTTCAGGGCTGGATTATTTGTGTGTGTGTGTGAAGAGAATAAAAATAAATGCTTGTATCATCCATTCACTCTTTCACCAGGTTTTCATGTCCCCTCATTCCTGTGATCCAGAGTTTGACCTGGTGACCCCTGGGGAATGAGATCCTCTCCCCACCATCTCTTGTCCCCACTCTTTGTGGCTGGACTCCTGTAAACCACGACCTTTTGTTTCAATGGGCAAGAAGCAGGAAGCCACAGCGGCCAGCAGGCAACAGCCGCTGTAAACCACCAGGGTTAAATAGACCGACGATTCCAACATCACCTGCAGAAAAAAAAAAGGCAGAAAAATCAAAATAATACCCCAGGCACAGGAGGCAAGTTAGGTACTACTGGAGGAGTATCCCACCCAACCTCCCTGTTGAGCTCTTTTCATATACACTGAAGGTTTGGAGCCCCCAGGACCTCAGCCTGGGACCTCAAGAGAAAGGTGGCAGTGCAGCAGGCACAGAAACTCCCAGCCTCTCACAAATCCCAGCTCCAGGCGGTGGCTTCCAAGCCGTCCTTACATCTACCCGGCAACCTGCTTCTTGGCCGTGGAGCTCCCAACACAGAGAGCTCTGGAGCAAGAGGTAAATTTAGAGGGGGGCCTGAACTCTCCTCAAGGAACAGGCAATAGCTCCCTCAACACCAAGCACAGATCACCCTCGGGTTGGCCCCGACAGCAGAAGAGCAGGTTCTGCAGCACCTTCCTGAGCCTTCAGTCTCAGGAGGAGGAGGGGTTTTACCTGTGCAATGAAGGGGGTTATGAGGGCTCCCACTCGGGCCATCCCGCTGCACGTTCCCAGGCCCAAAGCACGTGTGGCTGTTGGATAAACCTGTGAATGAAGCATCAGCCTGTTAAATCCAGCGGGAAGTTCTCTTCCCTCCAGTCCCCTAAATAAATGGAAATCCCTAAGTGGTACTACAGCAAGTTCTGTTAGACAATGACAAAGAGATCATCAACTCATTGTGAAGAGGTCATAAAAATGACTTTCCCACCACGTTCTCACTCCCCTTAAATATTCTCGTTACAAAACCAACCTCCTTACCTCAGGAGTGTAAACATAAGCGGCCTGAAATCCTCCTGAAATAAAAGCTCTTGCAATGAAGAGCAGCACAGTAAGAACATTTCTGTGAGAAGAAAAAGGAAAGCAGTGTTTGGGATTGTTCTGTACAATCGGTTTGTTTAACTTGGAGGCAAGTGCAACAAAACCGCTAAATTTGTTAGAACAATTTCTTTTGTTTTTTTAATGAACCCATTGTATTTTTTTTTCCTGGACCTGCCAAACAATCTGCATTCCCACGTTCGCATCAGTTTTCTAAGCGGATTCGTTCTAAACCGCTGCAGCCTATGGAAACCACCAGCGACCGCCTAAGTTTATCGAAATAAGAAATAAAAAATTTAAAAATTTCCCACGTTAGGAACTTCAAAACTCTGCAGGGAGGATGGAGACACTGAACCACACAAAAAAAAAGCCCCCAAGTCCTTTTGGAAGTGGAGCCCCGTGTATCTGCGATGCCAGCACCGAGCTCCAACCGTCCACCTACTCCAATGGTCACCTCCTACTCCAGCACAAGCTCTTGTTTTCCCCTTTGGGCTGCTCTGTCTGCAGGATGATGGGGCAGGATTTCTCCTCTCTTGCTTCTTTCAGTTTCCTTCCAAACTCTGGTGAGCAAGCCTTCCACCATCTTTCATTGTTTTGCCAGTCGAGCACGACCATCCCGCGGCTTTTCAAACCACCCCTCCCGGTTCTCCCGCCACGATCGCCAGAGCACACGGATGGATCGGAGACGCCGGTTGCTCACCGTGTCTCACTCACCTTCCCACGCAGAGAAACAGCAGGAGGCTGCAGAAGGAGAAGACGACGAAGGACAGGGCCATGGTTTTCTTGCGGCCTATGCGATCAATAATCCACAGCGTCACTAAGACACCTGCAGGAGGAGACAAGATGAGCCCCGGGAAGCGAGCAAAGGCAGAGGCTGCAGCAGAGGGATTTGAACACGGGCCGGGTTGTTCAGAGTTGAAATTTTGTTCTTTCTTTAAAATACTTTGAGGGCAGAGGTATCAGGAAGGGGTGTAGAATTGACGCCAGGCGGGACAGAAGCTGTGTCCCAGCTGGTGAGTCTTGCTCCACATGCTGGTGTCCCCCACCCCCCTGCCCACGCACGGCGGGCTGCACGCTGACGCAGGAGCGAGCCATCAGCTCTGACAGCTGTCAGTCACCGCTTATTGCAGCGGTTACCAACGTGAGCGCTAAAAAATGCCTGTCTTGTGTCTCACAGGAACAGCTTTTGTTCAGCTTCTGACCACTGCTCCCTGCTCATCTCCTTGCTGTCAGATTTAAGAGCTCGTTAAAACTCTGTATTTTCTTTCCATTGTGTTATTTACATGCTGCCATCAAATTATTTCTCACCTGCTCTTTGATAAAGGAAATAGATCAAGCTCTAAGTCTGACAACGTTAAGCACTTTCTCTTACACAGCTTTTCCATATCCTTTCAAAAACAAGTGTGGGGATTATCCAAGCATCAGAGTTGCCAGTGTCACATTCAAAGTTATGCCTGTTAATATTTCTTGCTCCTTTTGGCTATAGCATCAGCCTAGGAGTCCACACTCACTTTGCTGTCCACTGACATCCTTCCCAGAACAACTGCTGTGCAGGACAGTCCTCCTGTGCACCTTTATCAGTCAGACTTACAATTCTTTACCAATTAAATGGCTTCTCTTTGAGCATTTGTCCCTGAAACTATAATCCAGAGCAGTGAAAAGAACCTGACCACTGCCTCAGGGCATGATTTCAAACAGATTAATACTGAGAGACCATCTGAAGAAACAAGGACTATTACAGACTACAGTGCTTGTGCTGTGTCAGACTGTTCACCCACATTCATGGAAAGAGGCTGAAAATCCTGACTGGAGCCCGACACAGAACTTTAGGGAGCAAGTTCTCCATTGACTCACTAGATCCACAATCCTTTAAAAATCGTTCTGGCAAGTCTAAAAGTTCAAGTGATTCCACCTCCATGATTTAATTGTTCCTCTTTCCTCTGAACACCTAAGACATTGCTTGGATCGAATCCACAGTCAGATGGGCCATGGCAGCTTCCCAAAGCAACTACCAGTGATTTTATCTGCAGTGCTCTCACGGGCAGCGAGGAGAGCACGACAGCTACTCTCTGCATAGCATCTGTCAAGTAGTCCCAGCAAGGAGCTCCAGTGCTGTGGGAGATACGCCGGCGTTAGGTTCCCAATTCCAACCACGCCGAGCTCCTGGCAGCCAGGAACTGGTGCCACTCACCAGGGAATTCGGACAGGGTCGTCCAGAGCAGATCAGTGTAGTCTTCCTCTGTCAGGTACTCACAGGTCAGGCTGCACTTTGCTTCAGCTTCTTTCCTTCTACTGGATACTGTGGGAGGAAAAAGAGAAAAGAGGAAATATTTCATCTATTTTCGATAATCTCTTCATCGCTTCCTTTGCTTTACTCCTGCTGTGGCTTAATCACTCCTACTGCTGAAATGGATAGAACGGGTGTTCTACAAAGACCCTGCACACAGCAGGTACGTTCTACCTGGAAGACACAGCTGAAACCACACAGTTTGTCATCGCCTTTGTGGCAGGGAGTCCTACCTCTGCCAACCGTCTCCATCAGAATGAAAACTGACCCTTCCTTATCAGTTCCACAGGCACAGTTGTTTCTCAGTCCAGGGCTCATGAGAGTGGACAGAATTAACACCAATCATTCAGCTTCTCCCTACAGAAACTGGGATAGTGACGCTTGGTCCGTACTCTGAGAAGACTGCAAAGTATTGTGTCTTTGTACAAACAAGAGTTTTTAAACTCCTTTGTGGAGTTTACCCAGAGTCAGACCTCTCCAATACCTCATACACTGTTTTATGAGCTTGAGCTCTGTGTTTTCTCCCAATCCTACCCACTTCTTTCTATAATTTTCCAACTATCAGAGTTTTTGCTAATTACAAGTGTTCTGAATACAATCATACCTCCCCTGGGGAACCAAACTTTTCAAGCCTCCTCCTAATGTGGTCAACACTATTTATTTAAGCACAAAACTCTGCAACAAGAAGGGTGATGTTTTCCCACCATTATCTTTTTTTCTCAGCAGGTCTTCACATCTTGAGAACCTGGGAGCTGTACAGCAGCAGCAGTTCTCTCGATCTCTGAACTAATTAGGCCTGTCAAATCCGGAAACTCAGGTCTATTCCATCATTTTTTTCATCAAGAACAGACACTTTTCCTAACAGGTCTCCCTTGAAGATTGTCTTGCTGTTTTACATTTTGAGCTCAGAGGCACTGCAGGACCTCTTTTCATTGTGCAGATGAGGAATAGCCTATCAAAAATGCTTAAAATAAGTAACCCTCTAAGTGGATGCTTTAAAATTCAGGCTGGCAGCCACAGTCCTTTCCAAACTACCAGCAGAAGGTGAGCTAATAAATTATATTCCACCACTTAATAGGGTATATTTAAAAAGGAAAAAAATGGACTTGTACTTACTGCTGCAAACGTCTCCTGCTTGAAAGAACTCTGTAGTTAATAAAACTAACCCATAATATGAAAAAGCATTGGAAAACCTGCAAGGAAGAAAATGAGAGAGGAAGTCTCAGGTGGGCAAACCCACAGTAAACAACATGAATCAAAATGGAACCCACTGCGTGAGGACTTGCACTAAGTGCTGCCTCAAAGCAATTTCCTATCAGCATTTAGAAAATGAAAGGGCAATTAGGTGGTGAATGCCACTGATTGGGTGGTTTAATAAATTATAAATC
Organism: Baryphthengus martii; assembly: GCA_013396935.1. NCBI lineage: Eukaryota > Metazoa > Chordata > Aves > Coraciiformes > Momotidae > Baryphthengus > Baryphthengus martii. The sequence continues at coordinate 65,062 of VWZK01016123.1, forward strand.
AATACAGGGTGGATTGGTTGGGTTTGGTTTTTTTGAGGAGGAGGAAACTGCTGTATTTTACTGATTCTTTCAAACACCTCCATTAAAAACCATTCAGAATTGTGCTGGCACTGAGCCATTTGTATTTCTTCTTACCATATAAACCAGAGTAACAATGTGGTCCATCTAAAATGGGGCGTAAAAAGGTCTCTCATTTTTCCTCGGTCTTCCTGTTGAAAAGAAGCAGAAGTCAGATGAGCAGGGCACTCACTGGTCCTGGACTGGACCAGAGGGGCAAAGGACAACACAACAGGCAGCACTGGTGCTGTGTCTCAATTTCAGCTGAGGGTTCTGCAGGTTGTAGGAGCCGCACTGGAGCTAAGATCCCAGAATTCCTCTGCCGAGGGGAATTCTCTAGGAGCATAACAATACCAGCTCCAGCACAGGGCACACTGTTCCTCCACAGGGAAGGTGAGGATCTGTCAGAACAAGGGTGTGGCTGGAAAGAGGCAGAGCAGACCTTTGCCAGTCCATGGGTGGCAGATGATTCGTGTGGCCCCCAGCCAGCTCCTCGAGATTAGAGCAGCCCCTCGGGGCTTCTTATCTTGGATTAAGAGGAGCTCCAAGGGACCCTCCTGTGAGCAAACCTCTTCTTAAACTGCGTGGTTCTCAGAAGAGAGAGAGGGGAGGGCTCAGCCCATAAGCTTGTGGTTAAGGAAAAGTACTTTCCCACCCCACCCTGAAGACAAACCCACCCAAAACAGGGAGAGAGTTCCCACACGGGCCCCCAAAACTGCCGCCACCGACCCGAGCAGCCGTGGAAGGCACGGGAGCTCAAATCCTCTCTGATCCTGACCTCAGGAAACCAAAGCTCTGTCTCTGGTTAGTTAGAGGCTGTGATTAGGGGCAGGCTCCTGCCTAGCTCTACAGTTCTGCTCCTGGTCACATTTACAGCTCTCCCTCTGCTGTCCTGCCTTGCTGGCTAACTCGGGATCTTTCTTTTCTTGGAAAAGCCTGCTCTTTGCTCTCCAAATGCAGAGCTGCTTTATAGGTTGACAGGGGTGCTGAAAAGCTGGAATGAAATAAAAAAAACGCAACACAGCGACAGGCAGCTCAGGAGTAACAGCCTGATTTACTCCCTGCATTAGGACTGAATAGGAGCTTGCTGCTTTCTCACTCTAGAAAGTCAGGAGTAGATTAAAAATGAGGTGCAGCTCAAGAGTCAAATTCCACCCTGTTTCATGAGTTCAGACCTGGGAACTCTGATCTGAGTTCTCCAGAAGCATCAAGGTTTGATTTTCTTTAAAAATAGGGTCTTAGGGTGAGGTTAAATAACATTAATGTCCATTTTAGAGGTACTGTTTTCACTTTCAGGATTTTCACATAAATAAAAATGAGAAACTAATTCTTCACCATGAAAGAGGCATCTGTGATCATCTCTCTTTTTTTTTATTCCTGGTGAGACATTCAAATGAAACTTAACATTGATCATTTGCTAATAAAAACACCTATGACTGTAGCACAGTCTGACAGTATCCCACGTTACGAATGTGCCCGTTACCTGTACGTACCTGTCTGGAAATAATTAATTTTCCCAAAGGCATCGGAGCTCCATTTTCCGTCGCTATCCGCTTTAAAGTGGCAATTGCTTTTTCTTGATTTCCAGATAAAACATCATACCTGGCACTTTCTGGCAGCCACTAAGAGAGCAAAGCAGATCACACGCACAGGGATGTCAAAACCAGCAATAAACAGCCCGGGGATTTTCTTTGTGGGCTTTGAGTGGGAAATCTCCCTGACTCCAGGAACCTGCTCACATACGAGAGGGTTCCAGGACTCATCGGAACCACCTTCCTGCCCAACGTCAAACTCCTCCTGAGGCTTCAACAAACTACAAACCCCCACTCTCACCATCAGAACTCCAGCCTAAAATCTTTCCCTTGGATTTATTCTTGAGAAACGTGAAGCATTTCTGGCAGCTCTTTACTCAGGGCAGATAACAAGACGCTCTGGGCATTCCCAGACCTGCATTTTAAAGCTCCTTTTAAAAATAAGCATGTAAATACCTGTGTACCTCGAGGTGTTTCTGAAAAACAATGCCAGTGACTGCTAAACAACCTGCCAAGGACATACATCTTTGAGTGACTGGCAAATATATTAGCTAATAGTGCACCGAAGCTCAGGTTTAACTCCTATACATATTCTTTAGAATCTGGCCTGCACTATGCTGATTTTACCTCTGATTTGGGTGGATTTTAAGTGGACAGTAATGATAAAAGTTACAATTTTGTCCAAATAAATTCAAAAACCTGAAGAGCAATTGGTGAAATAGCAACAGCTTTTTATAAAATGTTGATTCCGCTGAGCGTCGTTAAAACAAGATCATTAGACTGGAGAGGTTTCCAGGCCTGATCTGGTTTCCCAAAATTCCAGCCCACCATTGTCCTCCAGCAATTACAGTCCCATAAACACAGCTCTCACTGGAATGTTTTTACTAGCACCCTGTGGAAGCAACAGCGTTTTTGTCACTATTTCTGATGTTTCAAAGACGACAGCGAGCCACAGAGAGCTCAAAACTGTCCGGATTTCCTTCAGTCAGGGCGAGAACTGGCAGATCGCTGCCAATCTTTGACAGAATACCTACAAAGCACAGGACAGCGAAGAGCAGAAGTGGGAGGGCAGAAAGAACGAGAAGCCACCGCCAACCAAGAGTGGGCATCACCAGCACTGCTAAGAGGACTTCAAACACGGTTCCGACGGCCCAAAAGACCTGCCAAAGGGAAAAGAAACAGCCCCAAATGAGAATCAGAGTCCTCCCAAGGCCTCCTCCTTTGTGACGTTCCAAGCTGGGCTCTCCAGGGGCAGCGGGAGAGAGAAATGCCAGAGATATTTCAAATATGCACCACTAAGGAAACAGAGTCTGGGCAGTTTAAGGGGATTTGTTGAAATGTTGCAGAAAAGAAAATGTTCTGAAAACCGAGTATGGACTTTCTCTAGATGCTCCTTTTTAACTGTAGCCAGTTGCTCATAAGAAACAGACTCTCCACATGGTGTTTTCTAAGCAAAACGACAAAATATGAATATATCCATCTAGGAGCATTAATTCCCAGCTACCACCAGGAGATTTATGGCACTTGTTTTCCTTACCAAAACCAAGCGCCCAAAGCCACAGGTGAAAGAAAGAATTGATCCCTTTTTAGCAAACCAAGGAGCTGGCATCCTCTGGAAACGTCCCACCCGTGCAGGATGATTCTCTTTTCGTTTCTGAGTCCACGCAGCTCATTCTTTAACACTCAGAATATATTTCTAACCCCGGGCTGCTGACAGGCAAGTGACACAGGAAGGAGGAATTCATCTGCCGAGCTCTATTTCTGAACGAGTAATCACCTGAACGTAGGACTGTCTTAGGAGACGGGTCCAGCACTGGGAATCTCTTTGTTTGGTGAGGTTTTCCACAAGGATGCTCTTTCCGAACTGACAATCGTACTGTTCTCTGACCCTACAACCACCCACCGAAGGATGAATTTTGCCTTAAAGTATTTACAGGGCAAAATTGTGCTCTCTGGGACTTTGATACATTTGGACTGAATATGGAGAGCTGAATTTAGCCCTGGACAGGCAGTTCTCCGCTGCCCATTACTGAGCTGCAGATTAATTTCACCATGAAAGGAGGTGACACCCCAATGCCCCCCCCTTGTGCTAACAGCAGCCACTTGGGCACCACTGGAGGCAAGTTCCTTTGTCCCTCTAGGGACCGGCGGGCACAGCTACACCACTCACCTCTATCAGTAAAATGCATTTTGCTCTGGCTTTCATGGGAAGGAATTCAGCATATAAGGTCACCCTGTGAAGAGGGAACATGAAGAAAAAGGTCATAGCAGCACGCGAAGGAAAATGCCACGTTAGCACAATGTGAGAGGTTCAAACATTTAACTTCCCTTCTATTAAAGTTGTTGAACCCGGGGTAGAAACACAAGCCTCACCCCAGCCCTCAGAGTCAACACCAGGCTGGGGACACCGGTTCAGACTCCCCTTTTTGCACCAGAACAAACAAACCCCTTCTGCTCATCACTCCCGCAGAGGACAGAATTTGCTCCGTTCGTGTGATTTTGCAACCCTAAGGTTGTTGGCTAAACGCAGCACTTCTTGATGCCTGTGTTTTCACAGCCCTGCTCTGGGACAGGCTTTCTGCCTGTGATTTTCAGTGCGGTCCACCAGCATTCCACACGAACTCTTGCTGGGTAAATGATTTCTTCAGGGCTTTACAACTGGCTCACACAATGTCACATCAGCCTACTCAGCCAGCTTTCAATTCTCCAAGAGGTGAACACTCTCAAGGTCTGATCCTGTGACCAGTATAAAACAATCTGCATTCTATTACTGCGGGAATGCCAGCACTTTCCGAAGCCAGCGGCGTGTTTTCGCAGGCGGCGTCGGCTTCTAGCAGCGATAACGCTCCGCATTTAGAGTTAGTACCAAGGATTGGTGAGCAGACCAAGGCCACCGCGGGATCTTGTGCATCACATTGGGGAGTGCAGAAAGAAAAAGGCTGCAGCTGTGGGAAGGAGTGGACAGCACAGGTGACCCCAAACTGACCAAGGAGGGATTCCATTCCATAGACATCATATTTGGTGTAAAGCTGGGGGCCTTTGCTCGGTTGCTCTTAGTGATGAAGAGGAGAAGGAAGCAAAAATCACATCGTGAAACGTAGAGCAGTCCCCTGTACATCCCAGCAGAAATCAGGAGCTGATCAATGCTGTGCAGAGCTGTTTTCTTCAGAATATACCCGGTACCTTTGCAAGCCTGGGTGCTGGCACCATGAATGAACAGTTGTACTCAGCGCTAGATAATATCTGGCAGAAAATTCCCAGAGGAGGAGCCACAGCTTCTCAGGTGCAGCTCCCACACGTACAGGCAGAGGGATATCTGCTGCAGTCACTTCATTTATTGTTGCTGGATGATTTCTTTTTAATAGTACCTTTCATGAAACTCTCTCTCACATCCATTACAGAATACACAGCTATAAAGACACTCCTGTCACCCCACTGAAATTCAGCCACTTGCAGCCAAACTCCCATTGCCTACTTAAGGACCTTAGAAAGGGGTTATTTTTCCTGCTTCAAACATATTTACTCCTCTGTCAAAGGAATCACCGTTATAGTTAAAACAAGAAACAGACTCAGCAGCAGCAGAATCCACTGAATTCCATAACCAGCTCCTCTTTGCCTCCCACGAAGCGACGGCCACAAGCCGTGCTGCCGCCGTTCCACTGGGCTCTGGGAACATCATTAATAGGTGTTTGCAGCACAAAGTGTTAAAAACTCTGCTGCTTTGTCTTTGTTGTCCTCCTGCCTCATTCCAGTTGCGCTCCGCCGGAGCTGACTGGCAGAAACCGCCTCGCCGCTGGTCAGCACACAGCAGGCCGAGGATTTTCCTGTTTTCCGTACACTTTGTGCAGCTTTTAAAGGTGGGCAAGAGAGCAGTCAGAGAAAATGAATAATACTGAGATGTTCCATCTCAGCTCTGAATTTTTTATCTGGGAACGACAACAGAAAAAGCAGGATATTGACTTGCCTTGTGAAGAAGCCTACGAGCCATCGATCAAAGTTAGGCTCCAAAATAGCACCTCCACGGGGCAAAATATCAGTTATTAGTAAGGACAAAAGGCTACCCAGAGAGTCAATGGCCACCCTCTTCCCTTTACATTTATAAAGAAAAGCCTAGAGCAGAGTTATTTATCCCTGGTGGAAAATTTAGAGATCTATGTCTTCAGTGAAGGGAATGACACAGTAATAGAGAAATCCTGACGATACCTCCTTACTAGAAACGTGTCCGAGCCACCAAGATATCTTCAGTGCTCCAGGTCTGGGCTCTGGGGGTTTGGAATTCCACCTCAGGTTCAGATGTGAGAGTTCAGGCTCCGATCGAACAACAATCTGCAGTTTTACAACCAGGAGCCAGGCTCAGCTCTACCTCTAAACACACATGTCGAAGGTCATGACCTATTTTGCAGCAAGACCACGTTGACCCTTCCGGACAATCTAGCAATCTGGTCCAGCTACAAAATGCTGCCTGTGGTGTTTGACCTGTTTCTAGGTGGGCTCGTTGGGCCTCTCATTTTTGAGAGCTGGGACAGCTGAACACAGGCATGCCTTCAACTGGACATAAGCATTTAAAAAAAAATACAATAAATAGAAAAGAGAATATTTGGATTTGGGAGTATTTACTTACGACTGAGGCACTCCTCCAATCCCAAAGCCAACCAGGCCCCTCAGCACCAAGATCCAGCTGTACACTGGGGCAAAACCACTGAGGATCCCATAGTAGAGTGTCCACAGCACGCTGATCTTCAGGCCCTGTGGTCAACAAATGAGCATGAGGAAAAAGAGTTCCAGCTGTAACACAAGTGAGCAAAATGTAACATTGAGCTTCAAAGTCCTTTTATTTCCTTTATTCCAGCTCTGCTTAATTCTGCCTCATACAGGTGGACTATAACATGTGAACATCACACACTGAAACATCCTCACTGGAGATGTATAAGAATATATTCTCGAAGGAGCTGAAGACTTACTGTTTTTCTCCCATACTGGTCTGAAATGTTTCCCCAGAGGGTGGAGCTGGACATCATTCCCACGAACACTACCTGTGAAATATCAGAAAAAAAATAAAATAAAATCTTCCCCTTAACAAGACAAGTAAAAATTTCCATATGACAGCAAAGAGGACACAACGTCACAGTCAAACTAGAAAATTTTAGTTCTAACAAGAGAGCAAAATGTCCAGGTGTTCTGGGTACAGTTCTTCTTCTGTAGAGATTATTGAAGATAATTATTCATGTAGCAGGAGCTTTCAAAAGTCACTAATTTCACTTTCATTAAGTGGAAAGGGAAGTGGTCCTTGCCAAGGAACAAGGATAAGGGTCAGCAGACCGTTCAAGCCAAGGTCTCTCAGCTTCTTCCAGTGGTGGGCCCATTTTCCCCTGCTTAGGTTGAGGTCAGGAATCCAAACACAACATGCACAGACCCAGACTCTGCCAGGATACCTGGGATCACCTCATCCCTACCTGACCTGCTAATTTGTGAACTACTAATTGGGCCCGTGCTGAATATTTTTGAGCATTTGACAAATGGAAGAAAACAAATGATAGGAAATGACTGGGGAGCACAATTTGTCATTCAGTGGAAATAACTGTCTCGTTTCTGGCTTGGTTTTGTTTGTTTTTTTTTGCCAAAGGGTTTTCATAACCCACAAAATAACCTTTCACCTGCTTGACAGCAAGGGCCTGCTGAGAGTTTCACAGAGTTACTGGGGAGACAGGTATGTGGAAGGAGGAGCAGGTGTCTGGGTTGGAGAGGAAGCAAATAAGCAGCCCTCAAGTTCAGCTTTGCAATGAAAAGATCCATCCAGTGACGACCCAGACACTAGATTGTGCCCTCTGGTATTTTAGACATTGTGAGCCCAGTTCACTTCCCCAGTTCCAACGAACGTATTTAGGAACAAAAGCCGATGGGTGTTGCTTGAGGTCTGCAGGACAGGGCGGTGTGAGGAGCCCGGTACTTCTCAGGCAGCTCACCTCCTCTCTTCTGCTGCAGCAGGTTGTCTCACATTTGAATGGGGATAAAATTAGATCTTAAAACTGTCTGAAAAAAAGAACCTCAAAAAGCAACTTCTTGCTGTCTCTCACGCTCCCAGTCTGCAGACGTACAAGCAAGTTTAAAGGTGGCAAGAGAGAAAGATTTTCAAGAACGACAATCAAAATTTACCAATCCTTTTTTTTCATCTAATCAAGTAGCCTGAATTTTAGGATGAGTCTGAATCAATTCACCTATTTTTTCTGGAAATCACACAAAACTTTGAACCCAAAACTTGCAAAATTTCCTCAGTTCTGAGTTTCATTTCTTCAAGCTCTGGCTTTTAAAAAAAAAAAAATAAAATAAATAAAATAGTCATATACTCTCCCGAGCCAAAGGCCACAAGCAGGTTTAACTTTGGGATATAAAACACAGTGTCTGAATAACAATGAGTGGAAAGACCTTACAGAATACAGGAGCTGTCAGTTATTTTTCCTACCGATGTGAGCAATGCAACCTGCCAGCTTGGTAATCGCCACTCACAATGAAGCTGAGGAGCTAGGATACTTAAAATCATCATTTCCATAGCATCTGCCATCTAGAAGGGTGGAAAAAAAAAAAAAGAAAGAAAAATAAATAACTGCTTGAAAATGACATTGATGTAACAGTTAATAATATACCTTCTGGAAATGAACCTTGTTTCTGCTCTGGAGGGGAAACAAATCAGATCACCTGGAGCCCAAATTCCACTACTGACAGGACCTAAACCATGGCTGATTTTATGTAGATGATATCTAGTAAATACAGATATCATTACCTTAGAACATACCAGAATATATATATTCAGAAAGAGCAGCAAAGGGAAAACAAAGCTTACTTTTCTCCTCTTGCTATCAGGGTTAAAACTAGAAGTACTGGGTTGATGTTCAGCTGAAACTGAGCTTATAATAATACCGGCTACGATAGAAAGCAGAGGTTGTAGCTACTGGTAAAATCAGTGCATGAAAACAGAGGTCTCTCCGTAGGAAGAGCCTCGTGCTCTTTCTGTTCAAAGTAAGCGCTTGAAGTAGAGAATCAAAATGAGTTTTCAAACCCTGATTTCTAAGAACTTCAGAGACAGAGAACTCAATCGGGTATTCATTGCCCCCACAAAACAAGCTCGAGTCCAGCTGTCAGTTTAGAATTTCAAGTAAAATTCCTCCTTTATTGCACAGCTATCTGTTTGGAGACTTTCTGTCAACAGAGGATCACCACATGATCTAAATCACTGAGATTCTTAACCAAAGATCACAGACTTGACCTCGGTAACAATTACTTGCCCATGCTAATCCAGTAATAACAGAGAGCTTCCACTGGAACTTTCCAAATCCAATGGCTTCCACCGCATCTTCCACCATGAAAGTATCTAAAAAGAAAACAATTCTAGGGCAGCAATGGATTCTTTTTCCAGTAAGAGCCATCCCGTTGTGAATGCAATTACTTATTAACTGGGCAATCTACTGACATCTAAAATGCATAACAGAGACCTACTTGCTTTCATACGGTTCCCGCTCGGGAAAATTTCTGTGTTCTCCGGGAATTGTGCTAAAGCCAAAGTAATTCTGTGTAAATAAAATATTCTAGGGATATTTAGAAGTAAACTCGTGGAGCACCAGTGACTCCGGCAGGTGTTCAATCCTGGAGGTAACTCCCCCAGCCACCGAATTGCAGCTTCCTCTGGTGAGCGGCGTAGGGGCCGTTCACCCGCGCGCCGCCAACCCTGTGCAATAATTCACTGCTCAGAGGGCCAAACTGTAATTAGTTCAATCAAGAGCTTGTCCGAGACACACACATCTTAAAACAGACTTCTGTTAAAAGTGCTGCTGGTTCGTTTCCCCACACATTGTCCTGACCTCATTATTTTGTTCGTCTGAAGAAGGCGAGATACCGCAAATTCCTTTGCTCCAGAGCGAAATGAAATAAACAACAAAAATATGTTTTGATATTCAAGTTGTTCGAATCTATTTAGGTCTTAAAATCTTAACGCTTCCAGCAGTTTAAAAAGTACGTTCATCACAGAAAAGCTTCCTCTAGCTAAGAGCTGGACGTCCTCACGAAGCCAAAGGCAAAAACCCAAACCCAAAGGAAAGCAAACAAAATCTGACTGATAAAAGAAAGCAGAGATGTTGTAAGACCTCAGCTTGTGACTTCAGGCCAGGCACCGGCCACGATGGCACTGCAGCTTGGCTTAGGAGGCTGTGCAGCACCTGAGCTGCGTTGGGCCACGTGCCAACAGAAGTCCTACATCTGTCAGCAGCCTTGCACCTTGGGAAACTCTCTGAGCTCTCTCCGTCCTCTTGCATCAATAGGTTCATAGATGAGTCCCCGCAAAAACTGTCATCCCATAAAATGTTAGTGTGTCTTGTGCTAAGACAAACCCAACGCTTTTCGTGTCTTCTAAACTGGCGTTGCTTTCAGAGCAGTCTGCTGGGCAGAAAGCTGAGGGACATTCATCCTGTCCCTCTTGTCCTCTAGGCAAGGAGGAGATGGGAACACTGCAGAGGCTTTGGGAGGGTGAGCCACGTGTAACTGCTCCCGTAAACCTCGCGAGATTTAAGGAATTCTAAAGGAAACTAAGTCAATTCTCCTCTGTGAAATAGGTGGGGACAACTGGATACATAGCTCCTTAAATGGGGCTGTTACTGGTAAGATGAACACAGATGGACCTTTAACACCCCTCAGAGAACAAGGTAACCAAATCTTGATTTTCAGGTGTAACACAATCTGCCTGTGTTCTTGTTCCCTTCTGTTATCTGGGGATCTTTAACTCCTCTAAACCCAAAGTATTTGACCTGCTGGCAACACGACTGACATGAGGAGGCCCCACCTTTCACCTGCCAGGAAAAGAAGCAGCCTACTCACCATCAGTTGGGTTGGCAAATTCTTTGGGCACTGCAGCTCCATCCTCTAGCTCAACAGGCTCTAGCTCTGTCCGAACACCCTCAATCTGAATCTCATGCTCTCCTGAAACGACATCCTCATCTGACCTCGAACTTTCCCCGGTGCGGCGAAACTTCACCACCCTAAGAGCACAGAAACAAGGATGAAGATCTTGGTGGGTCTTTTTGAGGTCAATGCCACGTTTGGTTCCTCTTGAAGTTCTCTTTGGTCAGAGAGCAACCAGGTTTCTCCCCATCCTTCTGTCTCCATCTCAGACTCAAGAGAATTCTGTGACTTCTCTTTGTGTCTGCTCTTAGATGTGGCATCCTGTTGGTTGCTACTGGCTTCGGGAAAACTGCAGAGCACATTGCTAGGAGAGACAGTCCAATGGCAATCTGGGTAGAGAGCTATCTGGCCATAGCCCTCATGGCAGAAAATAATTTTTAAAATGTTTATCATTTAGGAACTTATGAAATAAATTGACACAAATGAAGAAAACCACGCAGAGTGACCTTTCCTGTTCCATACTTGCAAAACTCTTCACAGCTGAGACATCTCAGAGAGCTGCATTTGTTTGCAAGATCTCACAGCGTGGAATAAGTCTAATTACACCTACATTGAAAGGGTTCTGTAGGACATTTTCCTGCGGTTGTTTTCTGGTTTTTTTTTAAAAAAAAGACTGGGGAAAATGGCCTAATGAAATCACGAGTTATTCTTTTTACTGACAGGCTGAATGCATCCAAACTATGTATTGAAACGGAGTTCACGTCCATTTTCCCAACTTATTAGGAACGTTACGGGACAGTTTGCTCTGTCATTGACACGAGCTCATGAATATTTAAAAATCAACTTTTAAGTATTTATTCCCTGCTTTGCGGAGTCAAGGATTTATAAATAGGAATACGTTCCAAAGCACCTGATCACGGAGCATTAGGAGGAAACGCACTTGTTTTTCAAGCAAGCGTTTGGCATTCAGGAAAAGGAAAGGGAACACGGCCGTTAGAAGGCAGCTTTTATCGCATTTTTGCACAGACCCAGCGCCCACATCCCAACGGCAGAGAGTTCCCCTCACCGAGAACAGCATTTTCAACAACGTTTGCCTCTCCCAAAACATACGGGCAGCAAATCCCGGTGGCACTCGCAGTAAACACACCCCTGCAAAAACAGTTCCGATCCGCAACCGGTTCTCGGTACGGGGGAGGGAGCCAAGGAAGCCGCTTTCCCCGGCACGGCGTTATTTACCGATGCCATCCACCTTGCCAATGCAATAGTATTGCTTCCCCTCAGGAAAGAAATACGTTGGCGCTTCCACGGTTTTATTCCACCCCTCCTTATTTCTACCCATCGCCAACTCCATGCCAAAAAAAAAAAAATAATAAAAAATTAAAAACTGAGTGACTTTATATAACCAACGGATCCCTGCATGCCCCCCAGGATGCTGAACCCAAGCAAGGAAAATGGCCTGCAGCCCCGGGCCTCAGACACTTCCCACGAATAAACCCCTTAGAAAATCCCCGGGATTCACCCATCTCCCCGCAAGCCCCGCGGAGAAGGAGCCCTGCGCATCCCCGCTCCCGGCCGGTGCTACTCACGGCAGCTGTCGGAGCTGGAATAAATCATCCTCCATTGCCGGNCGTCCGCAGGGAAAGCCCAGCCAGGATGGGGTGGTTTAGGGTCTCAGCGGGAACGGCTGAACTGCTGGGGTTTGGGGGCGGGAGCTGCAAAAAAATGACATTATAGAATCACAGATTTATTTTGGTTGGAAGAGACCTTGAAGATCATGGAGTCCAAGCATTGTCCCATCCCTGCCAGGGCACCACTGAGCCCTGTCCCTCAGCACCACACCTTGGAAACCCCTCCAGGGATGGGGAGTCCACCC